>BMAO01032252.1:0-47941 GCA_019973975.1 Trichonephila clavata | reverse complement strand
AAACAACTATTGAGCATTGCACTGTTCGAAAACGTATCCGGACTTTGGTCCGGATATGTGACGCTCCGGATAAACAACGTTCTACTGTAATTTAAGTAATACGATTACTCAGGACATAGAAATTCCTAATAGAAACAGCTACTCCTTCATGGGTTATATAAAAGGTGCTTCAAATAAAACCAGAAGTAATTTTGTCGATCGTTCAAAAATGTAATAAGTATAAGCCGAAAGGGTTAAAGTGTAGTATAGGGAAGGGGAAGGGGAGATTTGGCGATGTTGATTTCTTTTAGCGACCAAAATTGATCGCCAAACTACTTCACTTAGCGATAGGTGCCCGGAAGCCAGAATGAATTCGTTATCTCACTATAATATCTGTATAAAAAATCACCGAATCCGAAGCCCCCTATACTACACTTGGGCGTCGAAAGAGTAATTTGATACAGAATAAAAAAGCGTTTACAGAAATAATTAGAAATGCTAATTTTCGTATTAAATTTTCTATTCAATTTTACAATTTTCAAATACAATGTTTAGTTATTTTTTTAGACACATTGTTCTAATTAATATTTATTGATAGATTTTTATTAAATCGATTATTTGTTTTGCTCATTCTGTTGATCACCAAATTAAAGCTTAATAATTACGTAATCACAAATAGTTGTTTTTATTAGCACACAATTCAATATATATTCATAAGGATACAAGTAGAAAGATAGATTGACCGTTAAAAATGATTCCCCCCTTATCAAAAAATCAAGATTCCTGATATTTGGTTTAATATAAACGCAAAATTTTTAAAAGCTTAATAATTCATGAATAAATTTAAAACTGTATCTGTTTAAAAAAAAGACTTCTAAAATTAACTAGGAAAAATATCTTTTTCTCATATTTGATAGCTATATCAGATTATGAATTAAACTCATTTTCAAACAGATTAGTATATCCTATAATAGTATAATCGTGCAAACTATTGTATATATATACTAGCTGACCCGGCAAACGTTGTTTTGTCGTATAAATTATTTCTAGAGAATATTTTGGTAGTCAAATAAAAAACAACTGACTCATTGTAAGTGTTTGGGGGATATGATATATGATTGAAAGATGAATGGAGCGCTGTGAATGATGACGGCCTATAAAAGTAACAAAACACCAAACATTAAATTTTTTTAATTCTTTGTACTTTTATTACTTTAACTAATAAATTTCAAATTACATCTCTATCACAAATTATGACAATTAAAAAATAACATTATCTGTATGTACGATATTTTTAGTGAGTGCATCTTTAGCCAACACAAACAAACTAGATGGTTTACCCACTCGAGAACATGCCAGGTATAATTGTCCGTGTGAAAAATACAGTGTCCCTAAATCTAAGTTACAAACAGACATTGTTTGACCTTGAGACCTATTGATTGTCATTGCGAATGCCAATCTAATTGGAAATTGAATCCGTTTGAATTCAATTGGAACATCTGTGAGGATAATAGGAATTCGTGGTAGTAATACATCTTCACCTCGGAACTTGCCATTCAAAATGCTAGCTTCGACACCGTTTTTCATCAATTTCATAATGACTAATCGCGTGCCATTGCGCAGCCGTTGTAGGTTCAAATTACGAAGCAAAATAACCAGAGATCTAACCTTCAGTTGTAAATGGTACGGTGACATGCCTGGCAAATCCAATGAGTTCAAAAACTCTGCTGGATAATGTACAGCTTCGTTGGTATTGCGAACTGTATCAATAGATTTGTATGACTTTTATTAAGGTCATTCACATTTGGATCAATTAAGTTCAGTTTTATTGGATTTTTTGGCTCAAGTGTAGTATAGAGGGAACCTTTTGGATTTGGCGATTTTTCTTTCCATTTGGCGATTTTTATATAGATATTATGGCGAAATAACGAATTCATTCTGGCTTCCGGACATTTATCGTTAAGTGAAGTAGTTTGGCGATGGATTTTGGCCACCAAAAAAAATTGACATCGCCAAGGCTCCGTCCCCCAATACTACACTTTAACCGATTTTTTCTCAAATTATCAAAGAAAAATTAAAAAGTCTTGGAAAGTAGGTAAACATAATTTCTCTTAGTTAAATTATTTACTGAAATTGTGATTTTTTTTGTCATGTACAATAAAAATAATTATAAAAAAAGGATTGGCATGACTCAGTCACTCCATGTGACCTTTAACGTGTGGCCACGGTAGCCAAGTTGTCTAGGTTTCGGATCATGGATAGCGTGTCATGAGTTCGATCCCAGCACCACTGAAGACCCGCCGTATAGGGGAGCGATGCACGTTAAATCTGTCGAGATCTCAAACGTCCTCCCGTTGATGTGGTGTGGTAGCTAGAAGAGGGGGTTGCCAGCTCAGGTGTCGTCCATGTCACTTGACCATGGTTCAAAGTAACGTGGACTGCCACCAAAAGCCCTCGTGTTGCTGAACAGTGCGACGTTAATATTCACTCTCGCGACCTTTAGCTTAGTGTCGAGTGCGCGCTTGCTCCCGGGCTAAAACATTTTGAAGTCTTTCTCGCTTTAAATATTAAAAATAACACAATTATTCTTCATTGGAATTTTATATTCTTTTTCATTATTTAACATTAATTCTAAATGCTAATTCTGTGAGGCTTAAAATTAGATTTCGCTTAAAACTATTTGTAATATGGGCATTCATTTTTATAAAAATCATTTTGCATTTTTGTATACATTGTCATGCCCTTGGTTTTATTCTCCTTACATATCAGCTATTATACCAAGAATAATGTGGGTTTTCTTAAAAAAAAATAATAAACTCGTGTGAAGAGCGGGTACTTCAGCCAGTATACTTATAAAATACATTATACAGCACAGATATATTTATAACTAATTTATTAACATAAATTTTTAAAAAATTTAGTAATTATGAGTCATTTCCAAGGGCTTGTCTTGCAGAGCAAAGTTTTTCAAAGGAAGGCTAAATATTACAAATTGACACTGAGTTGTTTTTCCATATTTAGCTGAGATCTATATTTTGTCTTCAAAGCAGCCACTGCAGAAAATCTGGTTTCACAAAGGTAGGATGTTGAAAATGGTAATAGTATACGAAATGCTTTTGTTTTCAGGCAGAAAATTCATCATCTACTTCTGCCCAAAAGTGAAAGAGTGATTTATTACAAAATTGCTTTTTAATTTCGCGACTTGTATGGGAAATCTAGGAAGATTTCTTCTTCGGCAGTTGAGAGCCCTTCTGGGGTATTTTGAAATGGATCTCTAACCCACTCGTAACTTGCTATCAAGTTGTCCTCAGCAAAAATAAATGTTTTTTATAATTCTTTGCCAACATAGCTAAATGATATTCAATAGTTTTAAAAACAACTTCCACTTGTTGTTCTTCAGTTTGAACAAATTCATCCACATTTTCAAACATTTTTAGGTTTTTTTGCTTTAAATTTTGGCTCCATAGTTCTAATTTTCTACAAAAAGCATTAATTTTTTCACTCGTGTCAACTATATGTACATTTGATCATTCAAGTTGAAGATTCAAGATATTTAATTTCTCGAATATATTGACCAATTAGCTCTACTTCATCACAAATAAACCATCTCGATATTTCTCAGCTTCCGGTACATTTTCCTCTTCTAGAAAAATGGCAATTTGGTATCCTAATTCATAAGACCGTTGTAAAAATTTCCCTCGTGGTTACAATCTAGTCTCGCAATGAAATAGCAACAATGAGTTTACTGCACCCATGTCTCTGCGAAGTCTAGAGAAGACTCTTGATTTTAGTAGCCTGATTATTTATGTAGTTTACAACAGTCACAACTGTCGTTAGCACAATATTCAGACCAGGACTCATTTCTTTGGAAGCCAGAGCTTCTCTGTGGATCATGCAATGTATCCAAATGCACAGTGGAGATTTTCTATACTTCGAAATCATCCAGACATTGTACAAGCACCATCAGGGCATATTACTACTCAATTTTTCCACTCTAGGTTTGGCTCTTTTACTAAATCATTTAAAATATCAAATAATGCTATTGCTGTTGCTTTGAATTTTATTGGTTTACAAAAAGTATTTCTTCTATTGCTGCCATATCATCCCAAAACGAAAATATGAACATATGAGAATGAAAGGAGCATCTTTATTGATATCTGTTGCCTCGTCAAGCTGAATTGAAAACAATTTTTCTCACAACGTACCAAAAAGCTGTTTCTCTACATTTTCAGCTACATCATGAATTCGACAGGACAGTATCATTTGATAGAGGTATGGATTGTAACTCTTTGGCAAAATTGTCTCCAAACAGAGTTTCTATAATCTCAATTGCAGCATCAGTTGCTCCTAGTTCCATTTTTCCAAATTCATTTCTGAAATTTTGGATATAATTTTTTAAAGATTTTAGCAGGCTAAATCTTTTTAATAATTCACCATCAACTTATTACAATGATTTGCTAATAGCATTTGTTCTTTGGAGTGTGGTATTCTCAATCATGTTCATTAGGGAAGTTTCATATTTGTCCATCTGTTTCTAAAGAAGAGTTGCCTCCAGCACATTCTGGTCTTTCCCCCCCTCAATCATATCACGGATTTCATCCAGCGCTGTTTTTATTAATCTTTACCTTATTAATAAGGCCTAAATTCAACTAGCTTGAAATAGTTCGCTTTGAACTAGACATACCTGTTGTTGCTCATCTCCATGTCTAGCCAAGAATCATATCTTTTATCACATAACTTCGTTTTGCTTCATTTATCTTCTATAGTAATATACACAGTGATGGAAATAAAAATCCTACCTCCAAAAAGGAGTTGTGCTACATGAAAGAAATTTGGTAAGCTTATTTACACTTCCAAAAGATGGTGCATAAGTGTAGCACTAGTTGTGCTACTTTAGGATGCGCGCGCGCGAATCAAGTGTACTTTAAATATGCGCCTTAAAGTTCTTGAGAGATATTTATCGTTGAGATTGGATGAAGTGAGTTGTTGTTACTCCAGCATAACTTTAAGGGGAGTCAGTAGGGTAAACACCTTCGGGAAGTCGATTTTGAGTTTTTGATATTTCTAAAATCCCCAAATCAGGACCTTTCCAATGATGTATCGTACTTGCCATTTTACTAATTAAAAGTATGTTAAAATGATTTTCAAAAAATAATCAGCTGATTAGCCACGCCCCCTTTGACAGATAGAAATGTAAACATTGACCTTTTAAATCTGGGAAGCTTTTCCAAAGCCACTCTCTGTTTCATTTATTCATACGCAATTAACTGTAGATTAACTGCAAGCGTAACCGTCAGGGTTGTTTACCTATTTTGGACCGCATGCACGTTTTTATCGTGTGTGTTTGGGTTTTTAAATTAAATATATAAAATTTCTAAAATTCGGAAATTTTGAAATCTCAAAGTTTTTGTTTCTTTATTGACTAAACATAAAGGTATACTGTGGATGAAAAAGGTGCTTTATGGGATTTTAAGAAGGTAACATAGTAATAGTTCAATAATCATAGTAACAGTACTTCAAATACTAAAAGAGTAATTTATATCCTCAAGGTTGACATACACATGACTCAAAGGAGACATGTGCAAAATAAAGTTGGATTAGGGTTTTTCTTCTTATTAAAGTAAGTATTAAAAATACCATCATTAATTAAAATATTCTTGCATTTGCTTTCAAGAATTAAGTTCATTGTAAAATGTGTAAAAGAGGTTTAGACATGCAAGTTTTAAAAGGTAAGTTTGGGCTGGAAATTTGTCCTGAAATGTTGTGCTTGTCCATATGATGTAGAATTCTCTTTTTTAAGTATTCATGAAGGAATGCAAATTGCCACAATAAATACCAGGTTTGTATATGCTGCGTGTTCCATTGGGAGATGTGCAGAAGCTGGGAGAATGTTTTGCAGCATAATGAATCTTTGGCAACCACCTACAAGGTTTTCTCCTTACGGTAAGCGAATCTCAAATGATGTAAAACTTGTTTACGAGGAGTCCATTCAAAATGCTGCGAGGGAAGCTATTTGTGAAAATGAAGGTAATAATAATATTGTGGACATGGCAGAAATGCGGTTTCACATCATCAAATGGTGCAGTTACTGTGACTAGCATTCATACAGGTAAGGTGATAAATGTCAATATTCTTTCGAAATATTGTATATGAAAAAAATGGGCACATTAAAACATTTTTTTGACCAATTGGTGAAAATTCATGGTCTGGATATAAACAGGCTGAAGAATCGGGTAAGTCTTACAAACATAAAAAGTCTTCCGGTTGCTGTTGTAGTAGCAATGAGTTCTATATTTAGATATCTTTCCCAGCTTGATTTGTTGAGATAATTTTTGCATCGAAAAACACAAAACCCGAATGAAAGTTTTCATAATGTCATTTTATCACGGGTTCCCAAAACAACATTTGTGCACATTGAAACACTTTCACTTGGTGTTTATAATGCTGTTTGTTCCTTTAATGATGGTAATGTATCCAAATTAACAAAAACTTACGTAAATGGCAGTAGGACCTGGAGAATATTCGGTAAGTGACATGAAAACTCTCGATAGAGAAAAATTAATGAAAGCAAGCATGCTTTTTCTGGATGATCAAAGAAAATTAGAAAAGATAAAAGAAAAAAAGAAGATAATATTAAGAAAAATAAGGTAAAAACCGGCTACAGTGCAAGATCTTTTTGATGAGGTAAAATTTTATATAAAAGCTACTGTTTTCTGAAAATTTTCTTTTCTAAACTGTGTTTTATCATTTCTATAAATTTACTGTATGCATGAACTGGAAATTTTTATTTTATATTTCATATATATTCTTGTGTATACTGAAGTGAAATTTTTGAAATATTCCTCAGACATTTAGCTAAAAAGCATATGTCGTAACACAGAAAAAGAAAATTTTTATTAAGTTCCTTATTGTACTCTGCAAAAATTATTTTTTTAATCAGGCTGATCAATTTTTTAAAAAAAGATTTCACTTCTGTATAAAAATAAATGTTTATTTAATGCACACACAAATATATCTCAAAATGTGTTGCATGAAGCTTGTTACATACAAAAAAAATCATAAATTTCATGTTTAAAAACACAAAAATAGTTTACTTGTTGTTTTGGATACTATCTATGTAATATTTATATAATCTTTTAAATTCTTATATTTAAAGAAATTGTGTTTACATGTGAATATACAAAACACTAAAGAAATTTTTCGAAGTGCCATATACTCATGTATTACTGTCTTATATAGATTATATTTTTTAATTTGTGTCTTCTTTCTCAAAAATTAATTTTATGCATGAACTGGAAATATTTATTTTATATTGCATATATATTATATATACTGAAGTGAAATTTTTGAGATATTCCTCAGACATTTAGCTGAAAAGCAGATGTCGTAACATAGAAAAGGAAAATTTTTATAAAATTCATTATTCTACTCTACAAAATTACATTTTTAAACATACTGATCAATTTTTTAAAAAAACATTTCACTTCTGTATAAAGATAAATGTTTATTTAATGTACACACAAATTTTTAAGCTTTGTTTTCAATAGTTTCTTAGTAAAAGGGACATAAATATATCCCAAAATGCAATGCCCTTTTTCGTTGCACAAAACTTGTTACATACAAAAAATACACAAATTTCATGTTTAAAAACATAAAATCAGTTTTCTTGTTGTTGTTTTGGATACCATTTATGTAATATTTTAAGAATCCTTTTAATTCTGATACTTTAAGAAATTGTGTTTACATTTGAATTTATAAAACACTAATGAAATTTTTCGAAATGTTGTATAATAATGTATTACCAAAGCCATATTTTCATGTATTGACACATTTTTACATGGTATTTATGATACTTATAGTCATCTTGGATGACAGTAATGTATCAAAACTAAAAATTCTTCAAAAATTGATGCATAATTTGAGAAAAATGATTCAAATGCTATAAAATATCTCGATAGATTAAAAGTGAAAAATGCTATACATGTATTTTCTGAGAAATCTAAGTAAAAGAAATAAGTAAAAAGTCTTAAAAATTATTGAGAATAAGCTAATATTTAAAAAAATAGTGCAAATACAGATTGTAATTCATAATTTTTTTGATGTGGTGACATTTTATAATAAAAATGCAATTATCTCAAAACGGTGTTTTTAAAAATGCGTGTACCATGTTTTCAGAACCCTATTCAATGGAAGCACTTGCAATCTTCACTGAATATTACTGATATATTAATATATATACTGAAGTGAACTTTTATTAATATACCCATAATATTTTTGTAAAAGTCAGTTATCGTGAAAAAAAATGACATTTTTCAAAAAATTCATAGTGATACATTACGATGAAAGTTTTTGAAAAAACTAAACAATATATTTGAAAAAGTTCACTTCAGTTTAAATAAAAAAGTCTAATTAATATACAGAAAAAAATTTAAGTCTGTACATTTAATATTTTATGAGAAAAAGGCACATAAAAATGCTCAATTTAACATTAGCGGGATGGGGGTACCGACTTACCTTAAGAAGACGAAAAAGTTTTTATCAACATTTCACTAGTATTATATAGTAGTATAATAGAGAAAGTAAAAAAAGGCAGATTTTTTCTTTCCACGATATTGCAAAAACTTAGTAGGAATGAGTCAATTGTGCATGATTTTGGCAGCAAAGGTCTCGAAAAGGCACTACCTCAAGAAAACTATGGCCCAACTATGCATGGGTTACTACTGACAGAGAAGACCGCCATATTCACAACAAGACAAGTTTTTTTATGGCATCAAACTGACACAGTGAGCTGTAACAAATCAATGAACAACAAATCAATCAGAAAAAATTCCTAGAGAGAAGCTCTATGGCATTCATACAATTAGCTCCAAATCACAATACCTGCGACTTCAGTGATGTCATACTAGAGATAATTGGAGAATGGAGTTGTGATGTGGTGCTCTCCGATTAAAGCTGTTTTTGTTTTGGTGCCAGTGATGCAATGGTATAATGAAAAATACTAGAACTATCCCCTGCAAAGTCAGGTTTTGGGCCCCCAGCCGTGCTTGACGTCAGCCCCTATGGTCCCCCTAGGATCGTATCCCTCATTGGGGAGGGGGGTGCAAGATGTACGTTACGCCACTGCAGTTATGAGTGTATATTGATTAGAAGAAGGTCAGGTCAGCGCTTATAAAGAATCTTTCTGTGGCCTAAGCACACGGAATCGGCACCTAGAATTATGGTCTGGGGAGGGAGGGTCAATTTTCCATTGCAGGAACACTCTCGAGGTAAATTCACACTGCCTTACTGCAAACGTGTTCGTCAGTCTGATGATAATTACTGCTGCACTGCCATTTATAAACATCATTCAAGGGGTGTTTTTCAAAAAAAAATAACGTGCGCCCACACACTCTGTTGTTATCCAATATGCTTTAGAGATTGTCGACGCGTTGGCCTGATAGATCACCAAATCTTTCTCCAATCAAGCGTGAATGGGACATCATTGAGCGGCAACGAGCACGTCATCCACAACCGTAATAAAGCAACCTTATATTGACTGACCAAGAGAGAAAGGCATGCAATTTCATTCCACAAACTGATATCCGGTACTTGTACGATACGTTGTTTGCATGCTTGCATTAAAAATTCTGGTGTTTACACCGGTATTAAATCATTTCCCATTTAAAATGGCTCTTTTAGTGCCTACATTAGCCTATGATCTTTGAAGTTTAATCAATTAGATATGTTACCTAGACAAATGCAATGCCGAAGTTTCATTAGCCTACAATGATTTTTTTCTTGAAACTTTCCCCCCTTCTGTATAAGATATATCCAAGAGTAAATAAGAACGGCTGTGACTTGAATAGTATTGAATAGTAGACTTGAATAGTATTCGTTTGTTCGAAATAAAATTTAGGCAAAAAACCACATGCGAAAATTTTGTGGAGATTGCAACAATACAGATATATAAGGAAGAAAGATGGCTAGGGCTCAAAGGCGTGGAAATCACCGGGTTTACAATATCAGTTCAATATCTTTTTGTTGCACGTTGAGTTTATAAAAAGAATCCATCAAACTTAGGCCCCTACTGGAGCCGCTAGGTCAGGTCTGTTTTTAACCTCCCCGGCACCCTAGATACTTCAAATTGTTGCGCCCCCTTCCACTATTTTCAGAGCAACCCCCGCCCCTTTTTTCAGTTCTTACATTGAGAGTTTCGGTTAGGGAGGGATTTTTCCTTAACTCTTTTACTCTTGTTCCTTTCTTTGTTTATATATATATATGTGTGTGTGTGTGGGATTTCCACATAGACGGCACTATAGAGGGCGCTGGCGACGCGAGCTACCAGCGAGCGAACTGACTACAGGGAGATTAGCGAGCGAGAGGTCTCGACGAGGAGGTCAGAGCCAACGCTGCTAAGAAAAAAGGAAAGCAACCGGGATCTAACTGGCCGTGTAGGGACCAAGTGGCCCAATGCTGGAAGGACAGTCACGTGAAGGTGACACATCCATCATCTGAATGCCATACACCGTTGTGAACCGTGGTGTGATAATTGTTAAGTGAAGAGACTGAGAAACTATTGTTGAATACGAGAAGTAATCGAAATGCTGTCAATAATATATCTGTATAGTAGAGTGTAGTACTGTAATTGTCCACATTAAACGTTAGTATTAGTTAAAAACAGTGTAATCAATGTGAATACCCCTAGAACTCCGTGTCATAACACCACATAAAATGGGCGCTTGGCCGGATGTGGACTGTGTGGACTATTGATATCGGGATGTGAACTTTGTGGACTATCAGGACTATTGATATCGCGATGTGGACTGTGAGGACATTAAATTAATATTGCGCTGTGAACTGTAAAAAAAAAAACTGTTCAGGACTTTCGCAAACCGAACGGAACATTCGAACTCTGACTGTGCTTTTGAACGGATAAACTCAAGTGATCCTTTTCCTGATTGATACAGCTCAACAAAAACAAAAAAGGTAAGATACATTTTTATACTCTTCTATTGTGATTAAAATGTCGTATCATAAATGTACAAGAAAAGAGGACTTGATAAATGTGCTCAATGAAATTGGGGAGCAAGTTTCCTCTAAAGAAACAATTTTCGAGCTAAAAACTAAATTGGAAAATTCAAAACTGTTTAAAGATGACCCTGAATTTGTAATGAATATGATAAATTTGTCCATTGAGGATAGACAATCAAAAGCCGAACAGCAGCTCCAAATAACTAACTCACAACTAGAGCTAGAAAAAATTAAACTGCAACAGATGGACAGAGAAATTGAACTTCAAAAGGCAAAAGCTGAAGGGAATGTAACCCAGAAAAGTTTACAGGGGGAAACTAATTATTTAGAAAATTTAATTAAAAGTATAAAAACATTAACGATACAAATCCCAACAAAACCTGAAAATTTTGGTCTTTTTTTTCAATCGATAGAACGAGCATTCAAAATTAAAAAATGTTCCAGATGACTTAAAATCAGAAATCCTGATTAATATTCTTGGTGCGAGGGCACATAATATTTTCCTATATGTAAAAGATGACGAAATCAAAAATTATGAGTTAGTCAAATCATTAGTTTTAAGAGAATTCCAACCCACTGCTCAGGAATGCTTACTTAATTTTAGAAAAGCCAAAAAGCAAACAGATGAAACTCATGTACAATTCGCTACTCGTTTAAGTGCTATGTTTCAATATTACCTAAAAATTAGGAACGTTAATGATTTTAAATCCCTATTTGACTTAATGGTCAGTAATAAAATCTTAGACACTTTAGATCTAGAAACTGCTTCACATATATTCACTGTGATTGATGCATTCACAAAATTTACTTGGTTATACCCAACCAAAAGTACAACAGCTCAAGAAGCCATTGAAAGACTAAAGTTGCAACAAAAAACTTTTGGGAATCCTTCACGTATGATTAATGACAAAGGAGGAGCATTTAGATCGAAGGAATTCAAAGACTACTGTGCTGAGGACAAGATTAGTAATGTTCAAATAACGACGGGAGTACCAAGGGGGAACGGACAAGTTGAAAGAATCCATAGAGTGCTGATTCCAGTGTTGACGAAGATGTCCATTCAAGACCCGACTAAGTGGTTCAAGCATGTCGATTCACTACAACGTGTATTGAACAGTGTACCTTCACGCAGTACAAAATATTCGCCATTTGAATTACTAATAGGAATCAAGATGAAGAATCCTGAAGACGTCATGATAAGAAATTTGCTTGAAGAAGAGAGTCAAAATCAACTATGTCAACATCGTGTAAACCTTAGAAGAGAAGCAAAGCAAAACATTTTGAAGATACAAGAGGAAAACAGGAGAACTTACAATCGAAAGCGGAAAAAAGCTCACCAGTATAAGCAAGGAGAGTTGGTAGCAATCATGAGAACTCAGTTTGGAAACAAATTGAAACTATGACCAAAATATATTGGACCCTACCAAGTGACAAGAGTAAAACTCCATGACCGATATGATGTTGCTAAAATTGGAGACCATGAGGGGCCAAATGTAACGTCCGCATCAGCAGACCAGATGAAGCCTTGGTCTAAGCACTAATGAAGAAGAAGAATGAACTTGTATAAGACATTTGTGTAACTGTATACTAATCTATGTTCTTTTTTTTTGTTTTTTTTAGTTTGTATATTTCAGATCCTTAGTGCGTGAGCAGTGAGGAGACTGCCTGTAGGATGCCCGAGAAGTTGTGAGATTTCCACATAGACGGCACTATAGAGGGCGCTGGCGACGCGAGCCACCAGCGAGCGAACTGACTAGAGGGAGATTAGCGAGCGAGAGGTCTCGACGAGGAGGCCAGAGAAAAAAGGAAAGCAACCGGGATCTAACTGGCCGTGTAGGGACCAAGTGGCCCAATGCTGGAAGGACAGTCACGTGAAGGTGACACATCCATCATCTGAATGCCATACACCGTTGTGAACCGTGGTGTGATAATTGTTAAGTGAAGAGACTGAGAAACTATTGTTGAATACGAGAAGTAATCGAAATGCTGTCAATAATATATCTGTATAGTAGAGTGTAGTACTGTAATTGTCCACATTAAACGTTAGTATTAGTTAAAAACAGTGTAATCAATGTGAATACCCCTAGAACTCCGTGTCATAACACCACATATATATATATATATATATATATATATTATATACACTCATGGACAAAACAATTAGCGCACCAAGAAGGAGACGTCAAAATGAAACGAAATTTTACATACGTAATGACTACTTTGATATAAGAAAATTATTAGAAAATCTAAGAAAAAAGATCATTTATTTCAGGGGAAAAGGCTAAATAACGGAGGATTTAATACCATGTTGAACCCCCTCTAGCGTGAATGCACGATGAGATACGATCGGCCATTGAGGCATACAAGTTCTGTATGTCTTGAGACATTTTGTTCCATATTAGATAAAACCTTGCCTTTAGTTCGTACAAACTCGTGGGATTCCCAACTTGTCATCCCAAATCATATCCGATATGCTCTATTGGAGACAAATCTGGGGATCGGTCAGGCCAAGGAAGGGTAGTAACATAGCGGAGACAGTCTAGTGACACCCTTAACATGTGAGGCCGAGCATTGTTTTGTTGAAAAATTTCTCCTGGGAGCCGTTGCATGAATGGCAACACATGTGGTTGCAGAATGTCATGAACATACCACTGGGCTGTCATGGTGCCATGGATAAATACTAGGGATGACCGTGTATTGTAGGCAATTACACCCCATACCACCACACCAACTGTGGGAGCGGTGTGTCGCTGTAAAACAAAGGTAGGATTGATGCGTTCTTCATGGGGTCTCCACTCACGAACACGATTGTCATCACTGCTGAAATTGAATCTGGAGTCGTCGCTAAAGACGATCTGGTTTCATTTCCGCTGCAGTCTAGTTTCTTCGTGAATGGCACCACTCCAAACTGAGGCGTCGATTGCTGAGCTTCAAGGGAAGCACACGTAATGGGCACCGCGATCCCAAATGTCCTTCAGCCAGGTGCCTTCGTATGGTTCGAAAAGACACAGAGGCCCCTAGTGAAGGTGCTACCTGTGCCTGGATGGCGGCTGATGAAGCAGTTGGCTGTACGTGTGCATTTCTTATGATGTGGTGGTCTTTTTGACGACTGATCTGTCGAGGGCGTCCTGATCCTAGTCTTCATGTAAATGACATCTCTCGGATCCACTGGTTCCAACACCTTCTCACAAGACAATCAGAGCAGCCTAATTGACGAGCTACTTGCCTAGCTGACCACCCAGCTTCCGTCATGCTGATGATTCTCCTCCTCTCAATCCGCAACAGCTGTTCATATTGTCTTCGAAAATGGCATAATGGCATGTCTACCTCAGCACTTCCTTTGTAAACGATGCAGTACACTCAAACAAGCTTCGGTTACCTGTTTTATACTCCCGGAGTGCGACTTTAAACGCTCTCTACCGTCTATACGTAATGCGCAATCACGCTGCATTTCTTATCATTTGCATATCTCACCGACATGTACCTTCATGCCTAGTTTCGTTACAATCCCGCAATTATTTCTTGGAGCGCTAATATTTTTGTTCATGACTGTATATATATATATATATATATATAATGGAGAGTCCTTGCATTGTCCACCTATAAACCCACCGTGTCCCAGACTGCCAATCGGCAGCCCTAAGGAAAGAGAGTGAAATGCTTTGGTCACTCTGGTTCATTTCTTACTTTTCGACATCTCAGGTCTAACCCCATCCTTTTGTAAATAAACACTGTAATTAATAAAATCGTATGAAATTAATGTATAGAGTACACATTATTGTAGGAACTTATTATAATTATCAACCTTTTAACTTGTTTTTCATTCAACCTGTTAATTTAACCTGACAGTTAAGTCACAGTCATTGTACTAGTGCAACAAATGTTTTATTCGAGCTTTCATCATTGAAAAAACATTAATGATTTCATTATTATCAATTTCCATTGTTATATCATTTTGAGTGCATAACAACATTAAACTATTAAGCTTTCCATTTTCCATAGCAGTTCTCATATGTTCGTCTTAATTCTCTTAAGAGCACAAAAACTTCTCTCTTCTCTACAGTTTATCACAGGAAGAGTCAAGTAAATCCTCATTGCGACTTCTAAATCTGGGATGGTACTCTCCAAACTGTTTTTTTTTATTAAGAAAAGATCCTTCTTGTTGTTGTTATTCTTCCACCTACATATACACTGCGGGCCAGCGTAAACGCAACACCCTGAAGGATGCACACAAATAACATGAAATTTATAACATGCATTAGCGGAGGTGAGATATGCAAATGATTAGAATTTCAGCGCCGACACACATCACGCACGCCTGTGGCGCCACGTCAAAGCGCTATTTAAGGCTTGGAGATTTCGACGATTTCAAGTTCGGCAATTGTGTTTTTCATGTGGTTTTTTCAAAAAACAATCAATTATGTCTCGTAGAAAACAGCAATCAGCTTTTGATCAAGTATACGAGTTCGAAAGAGGAAGGATAGCGGCCTACCGAGATTGTGGATTATCTTTCAGGGAAATCGGTAGTCGTGTTGGACGAATACAACCAACTGTAATGCAGATATATGATCGTTGGATGCAGGAGGGTAGGACGCACCGACGTGGTCGATCGCGTCCACCTCAGTGCACCACGTCACGTAAGGCCAGGCAAACTGTGCGCATGGCAGTGACGGATTGTTCAGTCACATCACGAACCATAGCACAGCACATTGAGCCTGTAACGCATCATTCAGTGTCTGCGCGCACCATTCGACGCCGTTTACAGCAGAGTGGTCTGTCCGCAAGACGTCCATTGCTTTGTCTTCCCTTGACGCAGAACCACAGACGTCTCCACCGCCAATGGTGCGATGAAAGAAGGATGTAGGCGGCAGAATGGAATGAAGTTGTCTTTACTGACGAGTCACGCATCTGTCTGCAGCAGCACGATGGTTGGATTTGAGTCTGGAGACACCGTGGAGAGAGGATGCTGAACAGCTGCGATATGCACCCCCACATTGGTCCTGCACCAGGTATTATGGTATGGGGCGGTATTGGAAATCACTCTCGCTCTCCTCTAGTACGCATTGTCGGTACTTTAAACAGGCAGCGCTACATCTCCGAGGTGTTGGAGCCAGTTGTCCTTCTTTACCTTCAGGGCTCGGCCACAGCCATATTTTAACAGAATAATGCGCGACCACACTTGGCACGCATTTTCCACAGGTTCTTCGTTAATCACCAGATTGAATTGCTTCCCTGGACGGCTCGCTCTCCGAATCTTTCGCTGATAGAAAACATGTGGTCCATGATTGCTCAACTATTGACCCAGATTACACACCCAGCTGCCTCACCAGATCAACTTTGGCAACGTGTGGAAGCTGCTTGGTCTTCTGTACCCCAAGAATGCATCCAAAGTCTCTTTGAGTCAATGCCGAGGCGTGTGGTAGTGGTGATCTCCAACAATTGCGGCTACACTGGCTGCTGATTTTGTAAGGAACCACACTTCACAGAAGTCTATAAATTTAATCATTTGATACTTGGTCAACATGTTATCTACAAAATAAATCTTGTTGTGTTATCTATTGTCTTTCTTGATGTTGCATTTACGGTGGCCAGCAGTGTACATTTTGAAATGTTGATACCCTTGCATAAATTATTCTTCATCGATATCCTTAGGGTAGCTTTGAGCCAAATATTTCATTGTTTTGGGACTTCTTCTTGCTCCGTTTCTTAAAGATTTCTGAATATCTCGAATCCTGTGTTGAAAATTTTACAGCAATCCTTTTTTTTTTGTTCAATTGTGCTACAAAATTGTCAATAATTGGTACGAAAACTCCGGCTAAAAAAATATCTCGCTTGGAGACATTCTCTCAAAATCTGGGTCTCTTTTCTCATCTGAAAAAAAATTCCTTTTTCTGATTTTTTCATAGTTGAGCTCAGGCGCGTTAGCTAGTTGCAATTCTCTTTCCTCATAATCATAAAAATTGGATCTTTTTTTTAGATAAAACAAATATGACGTCTATAACTCCTTAGTAGCGCAAAGGAGATCAAGCTCTTCCCTTTGTAGTATTTCACTGGTTTGTCTACCCTTTGTAAGATTTCGTTCCTTATCACCATAAATAAAGTAGTCTGAAAACTTTCTAGTGTTTTGCTGAATCCTTCAGCTGTAACTCTAGTGTCAGGTATCTGAGTATTATCTTCAACTAAATCTTCAAGTGCCTTTTTGATTTCGTTACGACTTGTAACTTGAGCTCTGAGAACATCTGCCCTTGCAGACCATCTAGTTTCACTCAACGATTTCAACTTAAGAAATCTATGATCAGTTTTCAACTTTTGATCATTGCTTCTTCGCACATAATCTCTTAACACATTCCATCTATGAGTAGATGACGAAAAAGACTGTTAAGTCTTCGTCTAAAAGAAAAGAATACAATAGCTTCAATGCATGCGTTTTCCACAGCAAAACAATTGGCTAAGTTTAAGGAATAAGCTGCACATGGCACGAATTCAGCAAAGACATTTTTTTCTTAACTGAAGACTTGGATACACTCCTGACATGTTTGAAGCATTGCCGAACTTTGGCCTCGACAGTTTTCAAACCTAGTTTAAGTTCTTCAAGCAAGTTGGGGGGCTGCTTCTTCCATACCATAAGCTTTAGTAGACGCCTGATAACACTCGTACAAAGCATTCATTGGCACAAGATTTTCTGACAGAAACATGTCGGAAATTACAACCCGTTGTCTATGGATTTGTAAGCACGTAACATACCACTAGACAAAATAGATCACTCCAGTCAGAAGGCTGTTTCTGGCTTATTTAGATACAGCCACAGTACTCCCCCACGAGTGAGTCGGTAGATAGTTGAACGAAAGAGATATTTGTTGTTATGGTAAGAGTGTGAGTTTTTACTGTTGCGTCAAGTGAGTCTAACGACTTTGCTTGCTCTTCTTGAGGGTAGATGGTGCCATGACACATCAGAAGGTTTTACGTTGGAGATTAGAACTTGATACCTTATGATTCGTAATCACGTAACATACCACGAGACAAAAGTGATCACTCCTGTCCGGAAGCTATGACTGGTTTATTCAGATACTGCAACAAACGTATCGAAGGGCTACAGCCAACTGGTCGGTGTGTGAAGCATCGGGTGTAGAGTCAATAATGAGGAGGAATAACGTGTGAGTTTGATCTCTTTTAAGATTTTTCTAAGACTCTTTCACCCATTACGTCTATGAACTCACTACAAATCTCAAACTACAGATAAGATGTACTCCCTTTACCTTTGTGGCAATATTTTGTCAGATGTTGGGAAAGAAATTGATCAAATTCACTTATGAGTTCAAGGCATCCTAAGAAAAACCCGTTTGTTGTAGATTCAAGTTGCTAGTCGTCGCCCCTGAATGGAAGGAACACGTCTTACCACTTTTGCCAATTGACATGCAGTTGGAAATTCCCTGTTTTTCGGAGAATATACACGGCAATAATATTCGACTACATAAAAATTATCCGGATCATGATCTTATTAAGACAGAGTCGAGAACGAAGGGAGGCCTCCACCGAGAGCGAGGCCCTGGGCTAATGTCTTAAGACGCCCTTGATTACAATACAATACGAATTTAATTATAAACCGCACTAATTATCAAGATAAATATTGTTTTGTATATGACAATCCCAGGGGAGTCACTAGTAATTACTAAACTTAATTGAATATTGATTATTATCAAATACTTTGTGCAGAGTACTGATACATTTATAAGTGTTGTGTATTATATCAGTGGGAATGTGCATTTCATTTTTTATTATATAAAAATGTATTTTACTTTGCAATTATTTTATCAAATTGATAATTATTTTAAATCTTTTATTTTCGATTTTTCGCGGTATGCTCGCGCCCCCAAATAGGGTTATCACGCCATCCTAGGGAGGTGCACCCCCTAGATTTGGCGATTTTTATACAGATATTATGGAGATATAACGAATTAATTCTGGCTTCTGGACATTTATCGCTAAGAGAAGTAGCTTGGCGATCGATTTTGGTCACCAAACGAAATTGACATCACCAAGCCCCCCCCCCTCCTATACTACACTTTAACCCAACAGGTCCTCCAGTCTCGGCTTAAATGCGTAGATTATCTCCAGAGACGCTAAAAATTGCAAAACACGAACTTACATTAATGCTGAAAAGGGTATTTGCTGACCATCAAATAGCACTTGCATATGGTCAAGAAAAAAAATGGTAGTTAGAGACCATGCGGTGACTATCGTGCCTTAAATGCAACTATACGACCTAACCACTATCCATAACATTTTTCACACTCTTGCTTCAAAAAGCATTTACTTCGGTTTAAAAAATCCCGTAAAATTTCAAAACAACAACAACAACAAAACCTGGCGTATGAAACAGGGGTTTTTTCATGCTTCAAAATACGCCAAAAACGCCAAGCAGCGCGAGTATCATTCAAATGTGGCTGCCCGTCTGTTGGATCTTCTTACGTCTGACTGCGTCACTAAGTTAGAGTAAAAGAGTTAGAAATTGTGGGCTTCCACCACAAAAAAAAGAGTTCGAAATACAATGGGGTCGATTCATCACTAGAGGGCGCTGCGATCGTGGCTATCATCACGTGATTAACAACGTGCTATCATGTAAACAAATAACAGCTAGTGGTATGACACTTGTGATTGCGCGCTAACTTTCAAATTTGTAAACATTATTATTTTATATTCTTTAAATTCTTTTTAGTACTTTTAATATTTTTAATATATTTTCTACTATTTTAGTTTAAGAAAAGGGACTAAATATATGTAGTTTTAGTTTATAGTATTACATTTAAGTTTAGTTTATACTTCCATCCTTTGGCTTCGAATTTTTGTATACTTATAGGCTTAGTAATTATTTTTTATAAGTGCCCGCCACATTATGATTTAAATAATTCTACAGCGCTCTATTGAACAAATTGCTTCTGGAATTGGGAGAAATCTATAACTGTCACAAATTATGTTGTAAGCGAATTTTTCCGAGAAAAATGCGTGCAGCTGTTAATAGGGAGTGGCTCGCCAAAACAAAGAATTGTTTTGACTAGCGAGCCAGAATGATTAGTTAATACTTCGGCTGTAGTGTGTGAATATAGGAAGAGATACTGCTAATGAGTAGGATCGACATTAGAATAAAATTTTTACATTCTAAAATGGGTCATGTTTCAGAGCAGATGGATACATACATTCGTTTGGAAAGGTATTTATTAATAAATTTGTGATATTAATTGTATTCTTTTATATAGAAACTTCTTGTAATTATGAAAAAATAGCCTGTAAATTTCACTGTTATTTTCTAAAATCTGAAGTATCTCTGTTAACTACTGTGAAGATGTGTAAAATTTAGATTAACTAAATATATGTTCTATTGTGTGTGTGTTGGACACACCTGTCCTTAATTTTACCAAAAACATATCAATCACTTGCAAAAAAATTTTTTTTGGGGGGGGGACATTAAGTTATTTTCAATATTTAAAACATTGAATACACTAAAAAATCTCTTGCAATGAAACCCTCTGTTAAGGTTTTCATATGCAAATCACTTAATGTTATTTGCAATGCATTTATTTTTCTGTACAATATTCTTCTGCTTCTATTCTGTTTTGTGAAAGGCAAGCTTATCTAGGAAGGAATGGAAAGTGCTGGACTTAATCAGAATGTAACGTTTGCTATCCCTGTATTAAAAGAATTTTTTAAATTTTTTTTTACATAATTATGCATGTATATGTAACACTCATGAATTTAAAGCTTATAAAAACGTACAATAAAAATAACGTGAAATTTAAAATATCAGTTGTAGTATAGTAAAATTGATAATTAGAAATTTTCTTTTATCGTAATTGTTTTTTTAATATTAGGAAAAGTTAATGCAATCAGTATTTTAAGAACATAGATAGATACGTGTTTCTCAATTTCTATATGATCTAGCTCTTCAGTATCGAACTGATTTATTCCCTGATTTCTGGAAAAATAGTGGAATATGAATCTCACAAATTATTAAAATATATTGTATGTTCTTCACCATACAGCATTATACATTTATGGATGCATATTTTTTAAAGTACATATGAACTTCATTAATTTACTTGTATTTGTAAGTGTATTGTTCTGAAAATTACAAAACAATGACTTTGCTGAGCCAGTTCAGTTTCTAAATATTATCTATCATGCTTGTTAAATTAGTGAAAATAGTTATATAAAGAGAAAAATAAAAAATAAAATGTAGGCGAGTTCAACTGCATACTTATTCATCAGTTAGAAAATCAGAACAGGTCCCAGAAGTAGAACCCTGGTTTGTTTTTTCGTGTCTGCAAAATTGAAATGCTTTGAAGTCGACACATTTATTAACATACAGTACAATAAAATTTCAAATGACTGCAACATAGAAAATGCATAGATATATATTAACATTATATACACAGTTAGGAAATAAAATGAATAAAGTTATGATGATATTTCTATAAATTAAAAAGTATTTTGTATTGCTACTAAATGGATGGCAAAATTTAAGAGTGAGATTTTATTCCAATAAAATTTAACAGAACAAATTTCTTTATTAAGACAGTTCAGTTTCAAATTTTTGTCTGTAGTGCTTGTAAAATTGTCGAAAATAATCTTAAAATAACAAAAACAAGTATTATAAAAATAATAAGTCAATTCCTTCTTAGGTAAGAAAATTTTTATTTTTTTGTTACTTTTTATCAAATAATTATAGTTAATATAAATATGTGTATACATATGAAGAATCACAACATTAAGTGACAATTAATTTTTATTAATTATCATTAAAGTATTGCATTGCTATCCAAAACAAATGTGTTTCAAATTTCAGTTCAACTGAATGTTTTAAAATGTGATAAAAAACCTTTTTAATTTTGGACACAAGTCGCCAAAATGGTCACTATGTCGCCAAAAATGATGCCAACATGGATGTATTTATATTTATTAGAATAATTAGTTTTAATCAATTAAATTTCATTAATTAAATTCTGTATTGTCAACCAAAATAATCATGTATATAAAATTTTAGCTCAATCGAGCGCTTTAAAATGTATTTTACTAACGATTGAAAATTTGAACAACAAATAAATATTGAGAAAGTGTGAACTAATAGTAGGAATTGAAAAAAAAAAAACGTAGGTAATCAACTACATTCTTATTAAATACAGAGCATTCAGAATAGATCACAGAAGTGGTACCCTGATCTGTGTATGTTTGGAAAATTAAAATTCTTCGAATTCGAAATGCTCAGAAAATATTTCAGACTCTTTTTAAAACTTTAAAAATCGTCAGCGTATTTGATAAAAACAAAAAAATATTGAAAATGAAATAATTAAAAAGTGCACACATTTCAGTCGAAATTTCTTTTGGAACAACTTCTTTCATTTGTTTTTGATAGTAGATGTAAATACGAAAATTCCGCCAAAATACTCAGTCGAATCAAACACGTGGCTATTTGTTTTGTATATCATCACGTGATTATGACGTCAGGTGTATCGAGTCCATTACAACTTTTAAACAGAATGCATTAAAAAAATGAATTTTTAATATTTGTTTTGGGCTTATTTCAGGGTAGAAATTTTGAACTAGTTTTAGAACATTATTTTGATTTTAGTTGAAAAGATTAAGATATAAGAAACTTTTTTGTTTGGTATATTAAGCGCTCAAAAACAGTTCCATTACATATACAATTCTTTTTTTTTTAAATAAAATTTCTAATTTTCTTTTGAAACAATTGGTCTTTTTTTTAAAGTAAAGAGGTCTCGTTATATTTAAACATGAAATAAAAATTGTTAAAATTTATAAAAATAGTATTAAAAATATATAAATAAACTTAATTTTTAAAATTTTTTCTCTCTTATCTTTATTTATTATTGCATACTATGTTTATTTTCTATAAATCTATTTAAATATATATATTTTAAGTTTTTACATTTTATTTTTTTCAATAAAACTATTTTCTACTTATACTGTGTATTTTCATATACTGTTGTTTTGAAAATTTTTACGATTAAACATTTTATAAATGCTATATACATATATATTTATATGTTAGTATTTCTAATATCTTCAAAAAACTATTTTTGACTACTCTTTATTTTAATGTTAAAAATTAATATTTGATTTACACACCTATGCTAATAAAATTTTAAAAAAAGGAAAGCTTATTTTGACCGCAAAATTAATTTCAATAAAAAATAATTAACAAATTTTTTTTCGTTTATTTTTTTTTAAATGTTGAAGCTTTTTAGATAAAATATTAATAAAACTTTTCAATTTCTCTAAATTGTTATTTTTTTCTATAATTACCTTGAATCGAATTATGTATGCACTGCCAGTTTTCATGAGCAGCTTGACCACTAGGCCGTGGAAGCTTAATGGTCAAGGTCACCTGCTCGTAGCTGGCGTATCATGAGTTTGAGCCTGGTACCGCTGAAGACCCGCCGTGCAAAGGCGACCGATGCACGTTAAACATGTCGAGGGGTCCAATTCCTCCCATTGGTGTGGTGTGGATGTTAGGAGAAGCGGGTGACAGCTGAGGTGTCGTCCTCAAAACATGACCATGGTTCAAAATTATGAGGACCTTCACCAATAGCGTTCGTGCAGCTTTATAGAGCGATGTAAATATAACTCTCTCTCTCTTACTTTCTTAAATAATGTTATTAACAATTATTGCATTTGTTTTAATTTAAAATTTATTGTTTGATATTTAATTATTGGAAATGCTATCTCTACACATTTTTAAGAGGAAGAGGATGACGGAAGATGGGTACATCGTTCCCTAACTGCCACATCACATTCACAATGAAGTGATAAGAGTCAAAATTAAATGTTATCATCCTTTGCATTCGGTTTTTCAAAATGTATTTATACAAATACAAAAGTAGCTTTAATGTTATTCTTAAAAATGCAGCTACCTTTCCAATATAAAATTTGGGAATATTTCTAAAAAATTCTATATTCATTTTTTTTTTTCTTTTCAAAAACTGCCGCAAAAAATATACGTTCGTGTTCTATATGTTTTCTCAAATTTTATTTTTAAAATTAATGGGGCTTTGTAGTTTTTATTATTCAAATACATTTAAAAATTTTTATTTCATTTTCAGTTAATAAACTATGTATATTTTAGAAATAATTCATTTTTTATGAGTACTGCTGGCTGCGAAAGCTTTATAAAAATTCAAATTTGCAATAATTATCGAGTAATTGTCAATTTAATTGATATTGTCAAATTTACTTCATTTTTGAATTTTTTATGCAGGAATAATTGTGCTTCAGAATGAGGAAAACTTGCCGTCAGAGCTGACTACAAGAAAGAAAGAAAATTTTTACTACCACTTTGGAACACTTATTATCAACAAGAAAATTGAATGCAAATGTTAGTGAATTTCATTACTTCAACATTTTCAAATGAAGATTATTATAAAAAGGAAATATATGAATTAATGAAGATGGTTATCTTGACTTTATAATTTCAGACAAAACTTTAATTTCAATCCAGATAGTAAAGAATATTTTAATTAGATATTTAGATATAGATATTTTTAGGTATAGATATTTTTTGTGTATCTGAATCCAACTTATTGGGATTCCTCATTAACTTCAAATATAAGAGAATGTATTCATTACAAGTAATTCTTAGCAGTGGCGCGTACACACACAAGGGGAGGGTTTGAGAGTTCAATCCCCCTCCTTAGACCAAGTTTTTAATTTTCGCCATAGAGCTTATGCCTTCGCGCTTAGATCTACGTGGTTTTTACCCCCCCCCCCAAAAAAAGAGGTATGTACACGCCACTGATTCTTAGACTGAATTATAAAACAAGTTTAAAAGTATTACATATTTTCTTTTCAACATCGTATAAATATTCAGAAAGAATTCAATTACTCCTTTCAACAGAAAAAAAATTAGATTTTCACGTAAAAGAAATTAAATTTATACTTTAATTTTAGTTTTTTAAATGTATCGCTTATTCCCTTTCCCATAAATTTCAAAAATTTTGCTAAAAAGTGAAAAGATATGTACACAATGGCGCACACAAGGGCCCCTTACCAAAGCCCTTGAGTTTTTTTCAGTTGATGATAATCCTATATGTATATAATGCAAAATTTAATTAAGTACTTGTGATTAACAATTTATTTTATTAATTAATGCTAACTATTAATTCAGTAATTTATTTTTTACTGTTTTTTGTTAACAAAATCGACAAAATCAGAAGAATTAATGGGTTTTGTCTTGAGGTATGATACAAGTTGGGGAACTTTCTATAATGGACCCTTCCTACCTTGAAACATGTTGTATGCGCTACTGTATGTACACATTAAATTTTGTTACAAATAAGTTTTTTTTAAATTTACGATGTTTTTGATCTAAATAAAATATAAATTTAGCTATAAATTTTTGCTTATTTGAAAATAACTTTATGGAGGAGTGCATCAAAATGAGTAGAAAATATTATTGCTGTTATTAAAAAAAATGCAACAGCAATGTTCATTTGTTTAAGTGGGTCAAAAGTAAAAGTTAATGATTTTCACACAAAAGAAAAATTTAATTGTTTGAGCTTTTTCTTAATTTTAATTATTTTGCTTGAATTCAAAGTGAAACTCCTTCGTGATTTAATCTCTTTTATTATGCTTTAAGTTTATTCAATATTCTGGTATTTGAATTTTGATAGTTATTACAAAGGAAGAAAGTAATTTCTTGTATGGTAAATATCCCCTTCTACACGAGTAAAAAAAGAACAGTTTTGCTTGTCTTTCTGTCCCCACACAATCGATAACCTCTCTTTAAAACTGCCATGTCTTCATTTTTAAGGAGTTGGGAAGATCACTGGCGGCAATCTATTTTAGACACATTTTTGACCATTGGTTTTGACCTTGCCATTTCCACACCATACTGTTTTATATTTTCTCATTTTGGTCTGTCTCTCTTTCGAAGAATAAGGCCTTTTACAAACTATAAATCCAGCTACATTCTGTAAGATAAGGATTCATTGTTGTCAATGCTAAAAATACTATGAAAAGCCGTTGGGGAGGGGTTAAGCAATTAGCTGCCTCTATGAACACTTTCCTTCCCCTTTGGCTGAAGAAACGTCCCAACATCTCAAACGGGTACTGTGTCGTATTATGCAGAATTTGACCCCTAGGATAAAACAACCCTTCTCTATTGTTCAAGAAAAAGCTGCTCGCCATGAAAGTTTTAATTTGGCCTCTTTTCCTTCTCTAATAAGGATCTCTTGCTGACTGTTCCATCCGTTCACTGTATGCATTTTCCTTCCGACAAACAACAACCTTTGCAGCTGGCACATAATAAAATAAAAAATCATAGCCATGTCCGTTTTTTTTCTCCCCTTCCCGGAAGAGAGTGTTGAATCATTCGTTTTTGCGATTCTGGGTATTTTTGTGGATTTTCAAATGACTTAAATAAAGAATTGGATGATCTTAAAACTAGCAATTCATTAAGTGTCCATGCAAGAGTTAACAATATTTCAGTAATTCAACCAACTTCAACTGCAATTAAAGACAAAATTACAATTTATTTAGTCTGAATATCGATGTAAAAATCAAAACAAAATTTGCATACTTTCTATGGAAAGATATTTAAAATTATGTGTTCCATAACCCACAATTTTCTAAAAAGAGTTATTGCATAGTTAAAAATATTATACAAATATCAAAAACTCAGAATTGGATTTTAAAAATATTTTAATACTACTAAATGCTGAAAATTATACTAACTGGGAAATTTTGAACGTGAGAAAAGAATGTTTTAAAAATCACTTTTCTCTTTACAAAACAAGAATAAACGTTTTAATCAATACGATTTAGATTTTTTCAGAGATCATAGTCAATCTTCAAAAAATTCTAGCATTAGATTTAGATTTGGTTATAGACTAGAGCCAATAAAAATACGATTAATATGATAAATTTGTGCATAGGACGCAAAAATGAGAAAAATTTATAAAACCAATCATGCATTTCTCTAAATTTGTAAAAAATAAAAACTAACTGGATTTTTTATTTCTCATACAAAGTTTTTTTTTTTTGTTGTCATTATACTGTAGTTTTTACATCAAACAGTAAAATTCAATAAAATTTGAATTTCTTTTTTGTTTGATTATTACTGCTTAGTTAGAAATATCTGCAAAATTTCAATTTTATTAGTAAAAAAATATTTATCTATTTAAATCCTTAGTATATCCCTGTCATTTTAAAAAGTAAAATCTTTTTTAGGATTTAAGAAGGAAGTCAAATCTTCAAAGCCCTTATCTAGAATGAAATTTAAATATTGATTAGCATAATTAATTGGAATTTTTTAACATTCTGCTTACTATTCCAGAGTTCAATGAAATGATTTTATACTCGCTAGTACAATGTTATGTAAAGCTAAATAGTTTTCTAATGGAAAATGCACCTTTTTCCGTTTGCGGAAATAATACCTATAATGAAAGAGAAGAAGAAACTTTTTTCGATAGATCATCAGATTCGACATTAAAATCTAAGTTTACGCAAGAACAGCTCCTAAATTTTAGGATGCAAATTCATGCAAAATACAAGGGAATTGTTTCACAGTTTAAACATTTTAATGCCCTTCAGAACTATGCATTTAAATGGAAAAACATTTTTGAATGTATCTGCGGGAAAAAAAGAACAAAATATAAGAAAAAAAATGAAACACTTAGAATATAAAATGCGATTGCAGATGATTTCAATAGATCTAGACTTTAACAGTTTGTATAACAAGCACATATTCTAGTTACTGAATATAACACATGGTTAAGTGTTACTTAGATCACAAATTAATATTATTAGTGAGTATAAATTATATTAAAAAATCACAGTAAAATTTTTGATGAAAAATATAGTACTTTTTTTAAAAATTGTCTTTACATGAAGTACCTATAACATGTTGATCTACTTCAAAATATTATTTTTTTAATTGCATTCTTTATAGTATTTGTGTGTGTGTGGAATGGAGCTCCCTGAAAATACCTTATAGTCCTAAGGATTACGTGAGTTTAAAAAGCTAGAATACCACTGTGGCACAAATAAACTGGGTCGCTAACTGGTATTATCCTAACTTGTACACAGCACCACCCATTTCACGTTATAATTAGCACTTGCAGAGTTTCACATAATAGACCTTTGCTAAAATCAAAATTCAAATCACAACTTAGCTGCGGCTCTTTAAAAAACAATAAAATATACAAAAAAGATTTTAATATTAAATAAAAATTAATGTTCTAATTAAACATATAGAATTATTCCTCAAAATGCAGATTATTATACCCAGGAGTATATTACAGAAACCTTTCATGAAATGCAGTTTCCTAGATTATAAAAGATAGTTGAAAAAAATGCAAATGCTTAAGTTTAAGACATTAGATAATAAGTATTATGAAAGGTTGTAGATTTCCCTTGAATATATGGCCTGATTTGAAAATACCAAATAGTATCATATTTTAATTGCGTGACTTTTTACAAACATTTTTTTTTTCATATTTGTTACTTCACTAAAGATTTAGAAATTTGCAGTGCTTTCATCTTAACACAATACAAAGTGTGCGCGATTTTAAGATACACACACGCATTCTAATGGTGAAATGAATAGCAAAATGAACGACGCCGAACACTTTGTGGACAGTGTGATGCTAAAAAAAGCCTGCAAAGAAAAATATTAGATTATTTTTCCAAAAATTCAATAAATGTTTTGTTTTTCAAAAAACTTAAAAATTTTGTATTAAATTTAATTTAGTTCTTGTGAATGTTTTTGTTTCACTGATTTTTATGAAATACATGCATATACATTCTATGTAGATAAAATAAGCTCTAATAAACTTAATTTTGTTGATATGTTTTATTTTTTTTGCAATATCTCTTAACACGAAATTCTTCAAAAAAATATTTCAGTCCCTTCAGTTTCGTGTTAAGTGATTTTCACTATATATGTAATAAATCATTTGTTTTTTGCTGGACTCTTCAAAACATATTTTCCCAAGTTTATTTGTCTCATAGACCCCTTGTCATGTTTTTCAGGGGGCAATGTTTGGGATAGACCCTGCTTAATTAATATTGAGTTTTTGCAAATTTATCAACTTAACTGTCTTTTTGACAGCTGGTACTACTACCCCTACTTTAAAAGAATTAAATTTCTATCTGTAATGAAGTATAGTGTTTAAAATTTAAAAATCACTGTGAATTAATTAAATTAAAAGTTAATTAATAAATAAAACTATTAAATAAAATATCTAAACAATAAACAAATTATTTTAATGGGAGGATCTGGTGTAACAATATCAAATTTTCAACATTTGGAATCAATTTTGTCAGATTTAACCTTAAATCTCCTCTGTTAGTGTAGTGTCCATTTTTTTTCTTTCTTTTTTAGTTTTGGAGATAGGCAACTGCGCTGAAACTCCTTCATACTAGGAAAAGCAATTTAACATTTCCTCACGATATTCTATAGTTCGGGACTAATAACAGGTTTCACTTTTTAAAGCCAAAATTCCTGACATCTGTTTCTAAACTTTAAGACCTTCGTTAGAGGTCATTACGATCAGTCCCTATTGTAATGTGACATTTTTTCTTCAATGTGACCATATGAATCCATTGCCGATTGTGGTATTACCATAGGTAAAGCATTCTCACACCTGGTTTCAAAATCTGAATTAAAGGCATTTAACTGTTGAACGTTGGTTAATATGTCCTGACAGATTGTCTATGTCCAATTGATAAAATTCGAGATCTCTAGTATTATCCTTCTATAGCTGATCTGGAGAGAAATGCTGAAATAGTTCTTGTTTTAATAAAATTCATGCTGTCCCCTTGTAAGTACAAACTAACCTCATTAAATTTAGTAAATAATCTGTTAAATGGGTAAAATTTGGTTTCCACTTGATTAAATTTTCTTTAAAATTAAAGTCACGTTCTTGCTTTATGAGATCCACTATCATAGACCTTCCCTTATACCTCAATGGACCCCCAAATTATTGTTTTGCTGACGTGAAACCCATGCAGGTTGGTCATAGACCCTTAGGGGTCTGTATAGACCACTTTGGGAATCACTGCTTTAAAACAAAAGTTTAAAAAGCGTCCTTATATTACTTGAGTGATTTTACTAAAATTATCTTTAGATTCTTTTTACCTATTTACACTTATAATATTTATTTTCTATAAATAATAAATTATATATAATTTATTTAATATACATGTAAATTTATATAATATGTATTCTATACATATTATTTTTTAAAAAACTACATTTATTTAATTATTTTTAACAATTAGAGGTATTTTTATTTATTGTAAAACAGCTTATTCTGACGGTTTATGTTGCTATTTGATCAGGTGAACGTGTTAAGATTTGTCAATAATAATATTCATGGAATTGGAAAATGGCATTCTCTATGAAATAAACGTTAAGTTAATTTAAAAATCATTTTATGAAAAATTTGAAAAAGAATATTCGAATACTGAATTTTTCTAAAATATTTATGCAAAATACAAGAATTATATATCATTAATACTAATTTAAGTAAATAAGGTCTCTCTCTACATATATTGTGTTTACAATTTGGAAGATTCTGCATTGCCTACATTATTCTAAACATAAATTCTTAATTTAAAACACTTAATTTATGTATTAGTTTAATTAAGTAAATTGTTTATCGAAAACATTCTATTTATTTGATTTATATTGTTATAATAAAAATAAAACAATATATCTAATAACCATTTGTAAGTGGAATAGTATATAAATAAAATTATTAGTAAGTTTAATGATATACAAATTTAAAGATTTTAATACAATTTGGTATGTTGATCAAACTTAATTCATTTTCATTCAAAATCTTTTTAATAAAGTTTAGTATTTTGTATAAATCATTTCTATTTTCTACTTTCTTTTATACAAATTTTCGCAGTAAGACCTGTTATAAGAATCTACATCAGAAAATTCTACATAGTATTGTAGTTTCACGTCATTTTACTTCGTAAGGTATTTCTACAGCTTTTATCTTTTAATGGTCACCAGTCTAAAATTAGTCATAGGTTCGAATCTGATTTTACCGAAGACCCCTTTAATTCTGCGACTTATCATAAAACCAGGATTTCAAATTTCTCGAATAGATGTATTAATGGTAGTTAATAAATAAATTAACATCCCCTTCTGGTGTGATTGCATATATAAATTTAAGTCACTGCCGTAAAGAACCTGTTCTTAATTTTCAATAAATATTAAATTAAGTTATAAATTAGTTGTCTTCATTTTGTTGTTTTATTCATAACACTTTGATTACTGTATTTAAAATTTAATTTTGATTTAGAAAAGTTGAATAATTTTAGTGATGCAATGAATATGGACAATTTTCTTTGAAAGTCATTTCAATAGTAATCCATCTAATATGTATATTTTTCTAAATCTTTCCATTTTAACGCTTCTATTAATTCAGTTATTAAAAGATTTAACTGTTTAAGCACATTTTGCTATTTTCAAATGTTTTTAATAATATCAGAGCATATTTTACTAATGAAGCTTTGATTATATATATAAAAATAAATACCAGTGACTATATTCTAATTTTCAATACTTTGATTGATTTTATAACTTGTGCCTGCTCAAATTTTGCGAAAACATATATGTATTAAATTAAGTGTCGCTTTTATGTGTGTTTCTTCTTAATTGTTATTATTTCAATTAAACCTGTGAATATATACACTGATCATTATGAACTTTATTTTAAATGTCTTTCAGAACTGACTTTTTACCACCAAATTATTTATTTTTCTCATAAGTATAAGTATTAAAGTAAATGAATTTTAAATTAAATAATTAAAATTAAATTTGATTTTTGCTTTTGTTAATTTAAAATGTTGGCTTTTCTACTAAGTAGCACATAGTTTATAAAAATAGGCTAAACTATAAATTTTTAATTGGTATGAAAATTAGGCATTTCGTTCAATTGTAATAAATATAGAAAAATATAAATTTAATTTGTTAACAGGACTTTTTATCAGTGAAACAATTCAGTTGATCAGTTCAATACTGTAAATTTATACCCGCAGCTAGTATTTTATCTCTCAGTAATCTTGAACAAAACTCATAATATTCATATTTTGTACTTGTTGAAGTGTTATTAAAAACATAGATCAACACAATAAAATGACTGGTAAAAATTTCTAAACTGATATATAAAGAATAAGTGAACTATGTATAAAGCAGCAAAATAAAAATTATAGTATTACTTGAATGATAGTTTTAAGTATTTGTTACTCCTATTCTTAACCTCCCTTTTTGGATACCACGGACCATGCCAAAACAATTATAGATTTGTTGACCTCAAAAATTGATATTTCTAAACAGAAGATCAGAAGAATTTATCTTTAGTTTTATACATAAAAAGAAAAAGGATCTTCATATTCATAATCTTCATCTAATATTTTGTGTTCTCAATTATTATAGACAAATTTTAAAGCTCCACATTTTCATTGAAAGAATTTTGCATCTTATATATGTGTTGTTGTTGAAGTATTTATTATTTTACATAAAGTGTTTTACTAAATGAAACAAAGGCTTTATAAATTTCCATAACTGGATACAATAAAAATCATGTAGGATTTTAAGGAATAAAGTTTAAAGGCACTAGCAAACCTCTAAATCCTTTGTTTTATAAATAAATGTAATTTGGATATGTGGTCAATACATTTATATCAGTCGTTATCATTCTTGTTAAATGATAATAAATAAATATCAATTTATCCCTCTTTCAGAATCATCTAGAGTCATGATGTTTCAGTTGTTAAAATCTAAATTGTGCCTGCGGAATAATTCTGGATTTATTTTCCTTTGACTGCCATATTATCTGGAGCAGAAATGGTTCTGAACTGACCCTTCTTACATAATATCAACAATTTTTGTAAATCTTTATTTTCGAAAATTATTAATAAAAAGTAAAGCCAATGTGTAGACAAATACCATACTACAAGTATATGTATATATATATATTTAGAAACTCTGTACTACGCAATGTATAACACGGGGCATACAACTGAATGAAGAAAGTTGCCACAAACGTAATGCCTTCTCCGGATTTGAACCCGAGCCTGGGGCACCGCAGATCAGCTTCACTGACCACTTGCCGGATGGGCGGCTGAAATTAAAAGCTGGAATATATCTCTTAACTATTCTCTCAGGGAAAAACTTTGTGTAGTTAATCTTTGTATAATAAGTGCTGTGAATAAATATAATGGTGGAAAATTCAAGCATTGTGATTTTGTAAAACGAAAACTTTAACCAAGTTGTTCTTTCTAAAAATACTGAAGATTATCTCCTTTAGTATTAAGATATTGACAAATAAACAAATATTATTTAGAATAGTAAATATAAAATTTCTACGTGGGTCAGTCTTAATATATGTTATTAGAAATTCCTGCGATTATATACTAAAAATGAACTGCCTTGTACTGCTGCACACCTACATCAACGGGAGGACATTGAGCCTCTACGGATTCAATAACACAATATTATACTCTAATTGGATCCCATCATGGCTGAGTCAGTGAAGATTGTATTCAGCCTCAGGTTCGTAAACCATAACCTACTAAATTTACCACTAATACTATAAAGTGTAAAAGTGTATTTTAAAAATCAAATTTAAACGCCATACTGGTATACAAATTTTCAAATATTTAATTAACTTGCTGACACAACATACAATAACATAAAATAAACCAGTAAAATAAATAAATAAGAATCATAAAACACTTGATATAGGATAAAATATTTTGTAATAATTCTATAACATGAAAAATGATGACAACCAACGAGTTTCGCTTATTTAATAAAGATATCTTGGACGAATATTTTATCTCAAACTCAACAAAACTCAGCTTAAGTTGTAAAAGAAAAAGATCAAATTTAAAGATGAACACTGCTGGACCGCAAAAATTAGGGAATCATTAAATAATATAAATTTGATTAATATAAGTTTAAACAAAATATCCTCTTATAAATTTAAACTCACTTCATTCTAAATAGAGTAAACATTATCTGGTAAATTTAAATATTTTATGCACAAATAAATTCTTGAATTACATTTGCGATTCATTAACAAATTTTAAAGCCGTTCAGCTGATCAATTAGATGATGGCGAATGCAATGATTATTAATTAAGCAAATACAGTATTAATTTATTTAACTTGTGGCCTAAAATATTCAACTAAAAATTTCTGTTTTCATGAATACATGAATTTTTCTGAATTGTTTCACTACCATATAGTTATTTGAGTAATATTAAACATTTGAATTTATTGTGTGTAAATCTACAAGATAATGTTTATATTAATGATTTAATACTGTACTCTCTATACTGCAGAATTTTAATATTTGAAGGTATGCAAGTATTATGACAAAAACAAATTTATATGAAATAAAAATCAGTTAATTTTATTTCTTACAAATAACTAGTTAAGTATATTAATTTCATAAATTTTCTCATTTTGCGCTATCTAAATTTCAATGATACTTTAGTCTCCATATTTAATCGAATATGAACCACCATAAACCATACTGTAATATGATATTAAAATAAAAAGTTTACCAATAAATTCAGTGCTTCTCAAATTTTAAGCGGCATTAGTACTGTCATTCATCTTTACCTTTAGCTAACATTGTATTGAAAGCAATAATAATCTTCTTTGTGTACTAAATTACAAATACGACTTTAATTATAAATAACACTAAAGTATCAAAGTATTAAATTTTGTATGCTTAAACAAGGAGTCGGTGTAATTAACAAACTTGTTCTCCAATTTAATGTGATAAACTTAAACCTCAAATGTATTTCTTATAATTTATAAGTGATGCAGAGATGTTGGATAATTTACATATCAGAATATATATTTTATGCCTTTGCTTTCTTTCAATAAATTAATATAGATACATTCTTAATTATCTTTTGTTCCGGTATATCACACCTCTGTAGGGATTACCCACACCCCCTAGAGAACTTTAATTTTAGACGGTATACTTTTAATAGCACCCTAATTTGTTTAAGTTAATTAAGAAAATACTATTAATCATATTTTGTGCTTCTTTGATCTTTATCGAAAATTAATACTATCATTTTATGATATTACTAATCGATACGTGTTAATTAAACATTCATTCTTGTTTTACAGGAAAGTGTTAACAGAACATATTCTTTTCTTATTCATTTCATTGCAATTGTATATCTCTTTAACATACAGTAATATGATGTTTTAAATCATTTCCAAGTTTTGGGATTACATGTTTTAAATGTTTATCAGCTTTTATTATTGAAAACAATGTGGATTAAGGAGCACATAAATTTTGTTATTTCATCATTGTCTGTTCCTTTTAATTTTACATGGATATTCATGTCTCCAATTATAACTTTGCTATATTGTATAGTTTCATATAGTTTCAAATATTGAAATATAAATTGTACAAAATAAATCTCATTTTCAATGAAAGATTTTACATCTTAACCTTCCTGTTTGAATAAAAATCATAAAGGTAAAAGTAATTAAAGGAATATATATCAAGGAGAATCACAAAGACAGTTATTAATTCTAGTTTTCTTTAGATTAAATTTATAAGTACTAATTTGAAATGTTAATTTAGATAAATATGTTTATATCCCTAATGAACTCTTGATTAATAGATTCTATTTCTATTTTCAAAGTAGTTGCTAAGTATGATTACAGTACTTTTCAAAATCCTACAAAGCCGGCGATGTTTGGTTATTTGAAAATCTCTTTATTAACGTGGATAATTCAGATTGTAACACATTTATTATCTTATTATTGAATAAATATTAGCATTACCTATTATTCAACTACTCAGGGTTTGAAAATGGACCTCCATTTATTGGTGGTACCAGAAGTTCTTACCTAAACGCCTTATCTAACTACACCTGTAGAGAACATTTAAGCATCAGTAGATATTTTATACATTGCTCCCCTGTACAGGTTTTCAGTGTTATTGAAATGAACTCAAACTGGCGGTCAATTACCTTATTACAAGTTACAGCCACTTTATTATCAAGACAGAAATGGGTACCTTATACTATTCAGAAACTCATACAATATCAACTTTTGTAAATGCAACTATTTTTCTGAAAATATAAGTTAAAAAGGAGAAATAAATAATTAACAAGTATGTGCTATAAAGATATTAACTGTATAATGCCTATTCCAGTGTGATAAAACCTTGTAATAACTATCAAAAGGCAATATAAAATAATCTATGATTTTAAAAATAAATCTAATCTCTGAATATATATAAAGAATTTTTCAAACGCATTCAGGTTATTTGAAAAATCTAGTGATTATCTTCTTTAAAAATTAATTGTAATGAAGATAAAACAAATGATAGTGTTAGGATAGTAGATGTTGAATTTTCTGGATTAGTTTGATGATAATCTGCACCAGTGTATAAAGTATATATTTCCTCATATTATAATAATTATTTTCACTTTGTTCTGTAAAAATTAAATATATTTCATTTGGTACTATGTCTCGTATTTATAAAAATAATACATTACTTTTAATTTAATATCTTTGCTTTGAAAGAAAACTTGAAATTGGCAAGTTGGCGCTAACACATAAGTTTTTAATCTCATTTGAGATAAAAAGTTTAAATGTGAATTCGAGAAATCGTTTACCTACCCTTTAAATTTGTTCTCCCTCTATAAACTAATTTGGAACTGAGGATTTGGCGGTAAAATCAACCGCATAATTGGTTTAAAAATAAGCTATGGAGAAATATCAATTTAGTTTTCTGCTAACCACGATAAAGTCTAAGTACTCTGGCTTCTTATAAAATATTATAGGAATTTAAACAACACTGCAAAGATTACCAACCGCTGATGGGGTCTTCATTACATAATTTATAGTGTCACGAAACCCTATTCATTGAATACCTACTTCAAGCATTTTTATGTGTTGGTTCAGAAAATAATATTCCTTTCAGTTTATAGATCCTTTTCAGAAAACTGTGAATTTTAATAAAAGTAATGTATGTTTTCCCTTTCACACACGATTACCTTATTAAAATGATTCTAAAGCCAAAAGTAAGTTTACTAGCTAAATTAGGAGAATAGATTTTAAAATTACAGTGTGGTTTTCGACGCTATTGAAAATATAATTTTAAATTTTAGTTAGGTGGTTCTATTTCTTCAGATTATTGAAACAAATAATAATATGAGTGAAAATTTTCTGCTCGATTATTAGTTACTTATAGCTGGCTGTAAAAACATGAAAGATTTTAGTAATAACTTTAACATTTTTAAAAATTAACTGTGGGGTTGCCGTTCGTTCCCGCGCAATTTTATAGAACATAATGAAAGTATCAACAAAATATTTGAGACTGCAGCAACAGAAAAAGCGCAGGGAGGTGCATTTTCAAAATTGGTGAAAAACACATTTAAAGTTTGAAAAACAAAGTATGTCTTTAAATAAATTTTCGTCCTATGTATATAAATGAACAATGAGAGTTGAATGAGCAGGGTAAGCTTTTAATAACTTGAAGTAGGGTTACATGATTGCTGTTTACAGACTGTCTCATCAGTGTTGCCGCAATACAGAAAACAAAATTAGTGATGCGGGTGCAAGAAGATAATGACATTTGCCTTTAATTTTAATCTGGATACTTCCGGTCTGACGTAGTTGTACCGTATGCAGGAGGTTACCTGTAGCGACAGCGCAATGCAATATGTTCTTGAACTGTTTCGGTGAATCTTCTGAAGTGGTATCGATCTGAGTTTATTGGCTGTAGATCTGGAAAGACGACGCTCTTCTGGCACCCTTGTTTCCTTCAGGGCTGGTGGTTTCTCCTCTTGGGGCTAAGTGTCTTATAAAACAGTTATTTCCCTTCCATCTTAATTTCACATGTTATAGTCAGGTTAGTAATTAATTCGCTGTCGCGGACAATTGGCTCATAGCTGACCTTTGCCTGATTTTCATTAGAACTGGATATTGACTTGTAAGCCAAATGAGTGGAACAGCTGGATCTTTTGGTGAAAACGTCGTTCATGAGGTGGCATTGTTGCTGTACACAATAAAACGAATTAGACAGAGCTGTTATAACATTCCATTGTTCCAATTTCATATTATTGGATCTTAAAACCGTTGCATAGTTTCAGATTGATATTCGTGCAAGTTCAACCTGGCATCCATTTCCTGCACCTGCTGGATTATAGGGGTGAGTACGACTTGGCAATCACAGAGATGTTAAAAATGATTTAGTTAGACATGAAAGGTGATCCTCTGTCAGAATGGAGATAAATGATGGCATTCCAAATAGAAAAAGGTTCTTCAAATGCAAACATGCAGTTTGCAGAAATGTCGCACCACAAGGATTGCAAACGGAAACCTAGGGTGCATCAATAGTATTTAAATATGGCCCGGTTTCTTGAAAAACACTAGGTAAAGGTCTTTAAGTCAGGGCCAACCTTTCAAATGGAGTAGCTTACAAGGTTCAAATGTTTAACAAATCTTGGCTTTGGTTAATTTTGCCATGGGCAGGTTGGTGACATATCCTCTAAGAAGAGATTTTTGTAGGCAATGATGCATACGTGTCCTCGGATATTAAAGTTTAACGAAGATTGTTTAAGTCAACTCTGTGAGTTAGGCTCCGGATTATGGGATAATGTCAGCGATACGTTTGGCACCAGGACGATAAATAGTATAAATTTAAAACGCCAGTTCAAGTCTCAAACGGATTAACTTTTCATTTCATTTACTACCATGTCGCTGATTGAATACAAATGCGACTGCTTGTTGATCGTGAACTTCAAAATGCTTTCCCATCAAGTGTCTCAATGACGAAGTGATTCCACAATATATGTGCTTCTTTTCTGGAGATGAATGTCTCGAATTCAGATGTGGGACTCTAACGAGAAAAAGGCAACAGGACATCCCAGCTTGACTCAAGGCTCAGGCAATCGGATGAATCAGTTCCCACTCAATGTATGTCAATATCTTCTAATTGTTGCCAAAGGCATATTTGCATCATCTTCACAGAATTAAAGTCAGCTGCTGGCGGCCTCTCTAGAAACTGTTCTTTCCTGAAGAGGACGTATTTTCTGAAAACCCCGGATCCACCACCGACAATAATGGGCAACATTCCTATTATTTAATGCAGCAGATGAGTCTTTGGAACAGCGCTATCCATAAAAGTTTGTCGTTGCGAGATGGTTTAATTATACTGTCACGAACAATAGCTAACAAAATGGACAGGTGATGCCGAGTAGGTACATATCTTCATTTAAGTCAAATTATACTGCTACCTGATTGAAGACTTTCTCTAGTTATAATATGTTTCTTTTGATCTTTCCACACATTAACATCGTCAATAAATGGATGTTATAGGGTGATCCTTCATCCTCAATAATTTTGTCAATGACTCTTTGATGCTTCTCAAAGTAACGGAGAACACGTAAAAACTGATGAAACACAAACTTAAAAGCTGTATAATGTCTCTTATCCTGGATAAATTTGATAGTGAGCACTTTGAAGTCAATTTGCTAAAAACCTTATTTTGAAATTTTCAAATTATATATTTTATAGGCGACACATAGTAACGTGTATTGCTAATTGTTTGAGTAGTCTTCATTCTAGATATGTTTTCTCCTCTAATGACAAAGGCCCGAGCCTCCATGAGTTACTTGGCTCAATGACTCTTTCCTGAAAGTTTCTGAACTTCCAATGCCGCAAGTATTGTCTTCATTCATTGATGTCATTTGTAACAAGGTCTACGTCTGGACTAAGTTAGAAAATAAATAAATGGGGTACTTGTACCAGCAAGAACCGTTGTTAGTGGAGGTTATTACCATCCGTCAATTTCTACTGATGAATGTCTGTTAGAATATCATGGCCAATCAAAGCATGCTACAAAGATTTTTCGCCGCGTTCCACATTTTGATGGCTTTCAGTTGCAATTAATACAAACACCACTGTTTCGGTCTGCCACATGGAAGGTTTGCCTGCGGATAACACCAAATATGGTTTAATTTTGATTGCATTTTGCCACATGTTTCGTTCAAAAACTACAAGAAACCTGTATCAATTAATGTTCATTTCGTCTGCCTTAACCAATGCCTTCGTTGATTTCCAGAACAGTGATAGATCCAAATAACTGCAACAAGTTTGAAGCCACCTACGACTGAAGAATTCTATAGGTCTCTGGGTTACCGGCTTCATGGTAATGTCCTTTTCCCACTGCAGATAACATCTCTAACGGACAATTGGTTCGTAGTACAAGTCATTCTACAAAAGCATTTTGAGATCTTGAGCAGGAGAAGCCGCAGTGTATTTCAGGTTTAACAGAAAATCGCCAATTTTATTGCCAGATTGTACTGAACATAAACCATGCACTTCAGCTGATTCAGGTTCTAACATAAAGCAGTCGAGTCATCGATATATTTTCTTCCGCGAGTCGTTGGCAGCGAATGCGAGGACATTTAATCCTCGTATGAAAGCATCTCTAATATACTCCTTTCGGTATTCTCAGCCCTTATCAGTAAAGTCACAGTCTACCTCAATTGGTTTAAACTTGTAAATATTTCACTGACAGTTTCTTCCGTTTGTTGATTTTAAAATGTAAACGTAATGTCTATGATATAACGTTAATTTCTTTATAAAAATTGAATCAGTATCATAATATAAGCAGTATAGATTGTGCAATCATTAATAATTAGTAAACCTTTGAGGTTACTGAGCATTACTCAACAAAGTTTATTTTCTTCTGTAAAGTTTTATGCCTCTAAAAGTTTTCAAAGTTTTCAATAGCGCCATTTCCGCATTAAATTTGAGGATCAGTATCAGATCTTTCGCGGTTTCAGCGTTATTCAGTATTAAATTTGAAAGAGCAAGTGATTCAAGACTTCAGTTATTCAAAACCTTTATAAATAAGACTGACGAGTTGAATATAGGTAATTAAGCAATAACTTAGAAATGAGTTATGATTGCTGTTACAGACTGTCTCTCCATCAGGTGTTGCCAATACTGAAAACAAAATTGAGCAGTGTGATTACAAGAATAATATAAGCACTATGTAATACATTAAACAATACATGATTAAATATAAATTCAAATTTTGGTCAAATGTGTTTACTACATAATATTAATAACATTTATTTAATGAGATTATTCATTTATCTGTATCTTTCACTAAAGTTATGGCACTCCAGCCTTAATGAAAATATGGCCTGCAGGTTAGAAATATTCGTCAGGTTTGTACATAACATTGCTTTCTCAATTTTATATAAAATCGGTGCAGGTGAACGAGTTTGATTTTTGCATAGCTTAAATACAATATTGTACGATACTATAATGTTTACTATACATCATAGAAACACGGTTAATCTGCATAGCCAAGTATTCTCTCTTGAACACATATTCTGATTTCAGCTGATGGTTGGTTTCGGATGTGGCTGTGATCATGGAAATATACAGTTTATCTGTAATACTTGTATTCTGAAATCTCAGCTGAAGAATAGTTATTTTAAGTGCTGTGTGTATTCTCTCTTCCACATATTGCAACAAAAACGTTTGTTGTATTTCCACAGGAAAAAGTGTGTGAAAATTAAGTAAAAACTTCTGATTCGCCTAGGTGTAGTAAAAATTGTTGGTCTAGAAATCACCAAACTTGAATTTAAATTACCTTTATAGGTTTAAAAACTCAAAAGCACAAATGAATTAGTTGTGAAATTGAAGTTAACCGTTTCAAACCAAATCTTTAGGCAAATATATTTTAATTAGTGAAATGGAAAATGCTTTAAATGAAATTGAAACCAACTCAAGTTTCACTTGATTAGTTGTTGAATCTGAAAGTTTCAAACAAACTTCACAAATTATAAATGTCACAAGAAAACTTTGATATTTTGTATTTTAAATGTTGTAGCTTTAAGAATAAATGAGATCTGAGATTTTTATTTAAAGAATTTCTACCATTAATAGTTGGAAATAAAAGTTGAATCATATGAATTAGATATAAATAGCATTCTTGACTGGATTCTATAAAGTCAACACCAATATATAGAATCGACAACTAAAAATTCTTTAATTCTTTAATTTAGTAGTTCAGTAATTGATATATTGATTTGTTATATATATATATTTGTTTATTAGACGCAACTCTGAAAATAATCTGACATTCAATTGCAGTTCAATAAATTAGTTGAAATTAGGTATTTCGTACCTAAATTTGAAATTTTCATTTACAATTTTCCTCAAACAACCAGTTGCGTGCTGAAAAGTGCTAGTTACTTCTTATTTAGATTTTTCATTATATATTGCAATACTTCATCAAAATATAACAGAAAACAATGCATTCAACTGACAAGTAATCTAAATGAAAATTAATGTAAGTTATTTTAAAATAAGATAATTATTAAATTCAAATTTTTAAAGCACTATTACTATCAAAATTTTGTGGCATTCAAATATTTTATGGTACCGTTTATTTAAACCTTTAGAACCTGAGATGATCAGTAGGATTGATATTTATTTACACTAATATACAAAAATCATATTACTTTTATAATTGTAAATTTTATCATTATATAAATGAATATAAACTGTAACTATTATTTACATGAAAGGATATAAACTCTACTTTTCTCACTATCTATAGATATACTGCAAAATATCTAATTTTATTACCTTTGCAGAAAGTAATATTTCCAGAACCTTCATTTAAAAGTTTAAAGTGTGGGAAGGTAAAAACAACAACCAAAACTGTAAGTGGGTGGTAGATATAATATCACATCAAGTTTAAATTCATTTTCATAAAAATTCCATTTCATAATTCATTCAATCTAAATACAGTATTCTTCATCTTTAAATCAGAAAACTGTGTTATAAGGGTTAAAGGAAAATTAAAATATTACAAAGTACCAAAAGTACAGACCAAATACAAACAATTTGTTTTAAAAATAGGCAAGTATATAACGGTGATCAAATAATCTTTTAGCATTATGCATTAAAAGGATAAATTGGGAATATATTTCTTAAAAGTATTTTAAATTTTATATTTTCAGATATCTCTACTCATATTTACTGCCTTAGTGGCTGCCGCTTCTAAGCCTTTCACTATATATACTGCAACACCTTAAAATCTATTAACTAACATATTTTAAATTGTACTTTGTATTTTATATTTGAATCTAGCTGCACTTTTAATATTAAACTTACTTAAATCAAGCGTGACATGATTGATTTAAAAATGCATTGGTCTGGAATTTAGTAGGTTCTAAACTATTTTCTTAAACATGAAATTTGAGTGCAGCTTAGATTCCGTTACTATATATATAATGGTGTCTACTACAGATATATTTTCAAAATTAGATATCGCCATTAAATTGATTCCACAGCAATCAGGCTGGAATGGCTAAAATTGTCAGTAGCAGAAAAATAATTATAAATAAATATATGCATTTATATACTAATAATGTCTTTATAATAAAGATGATACCAATAAACTGAATGTGAGCGCATTCATCTGGTAATTTCTTGTTAACCTAAAAACTGTAGTGTGAAGAATACCATCTACTAAAGGAATAAATACTACTAAAATAAGATTATTAAACTTATGATTAACTACATTTATACAATAATTGTATGAATATCTCTTTATTAAGTTGATTAAATTTGAATACACTGTTTATTAATTGCAAAATAGAAACATTTATAAATATAAATGTTTTTGCTGTGTGTGAAAAATCCATTTGGAAATATCATAAGATTTTGTCCCAATAATTTGAGCCTTTCTATTTAAATTTCGTTTAGCAAGCAAACATAAAAATAAATAATTTTCTTTCTTAAATCATTTAAAATTTTCCAGAAAAAGTTTGAACATGTAATAACCAAATTATGCAGACAACAAAGATGGATGTTCTTAAATAAATAATGAAAAATAAATATTTTTGTAATACTGAACAAAATAATAAAACAATTTTGCATTTAATTGAAATAATACATCTACAAATTAAATTATTAGTATCAAAATTAAAATATTTAACACAGTACCTCTATTAAAAATATTCTTTGACTGTTAAAGTCTTTTAAAATTGTAAGTATACTCTCTCTCGCATAAATATACTATTTACTTTATTATTGTAGTTCATCATTTTTCGTTAATTTATATATTTTCTCTATTTTTGAAACTATTTCATGATGAGACCATAGGAATCAATAAAATAAATTACTTATAAAATTTATTTTATTTTAAACTTCCTATCTTACAGAATGTGATTTAAAAATATGATAACTAAATGATACTTAATATCATGGAAAATCATCTTTCTGAATCTACTTTATCTAATTATCTATAATTTATACAAACTATAGCAATTTGCTGTTATCTTTGCAGAATATAAGCAAAATTTACAAATAATATTTTAAAAATTTAAGAAGGAATCAAAAACTAGTAATAGCCTATCTAAATCAAATGGAATCTTTAAATGGATTAATTTATTTATATAAATTAAAAATTCCTTATGATGATGATACAGTTAGAAACTCAAACAACAATGAACTGTATATGGAAAAACAGTTTTACAAAGTTAAAGCTTTTAAAATAAAGCAGCATATGAAAGTTCAGAAAGTTCAATGCAAAGCTACAAAATATGTTTAAGAATTGAACAACTATAGTCGTCAAATTATTTTCTTTTCACTAAATGATAAAATGGATGAAAGTGGAATATTTCAAAACGGTATCTTATGTTTATATTCTAAATATTTTTGATATATTGGTAACGAAACCATTTTAAATTAATACATATTCTAAAATTATAGACATAACATAACATCATTATAGTTTTCTTAGTCTATAGATATCTTTCTTATATATTTTAACCATCCTGCAAAATAAGCGGGCTAAATTTAAAAATTATCAGCATAGGAAAAGAGATTTATTCATCATAAAAGTCACATTTATATCATCTAATGGGTAAAAATGATAAATGTTGAATAAACAGCGTTGTAAGTACATTGAATATCTTCATAGAATCATAAAATAAATCAGTTTACAAAATACTACCGATAAAAATTCAGTTAAATAAGATATGAAAAACTACAAATTCAACTAAAATTATATGTCAATAGTTATTTAAGAATCTCTCTATTATTTACTCAATATTTGAATACTTTATTTATTAATTCACAAAATGAGCTCCTACGACTATATTTAGATGAACACTCTGTAAAAACTATCTGATTTCCTAAATATAGAGCATTGCATTCCAAATACTTCAAAGGAATTTTAAAATTCATTATTGGTAAAATATATATTACAATTTTCAGATGGACGCATAATAAAAATCTCTTAGTGATACTTTCATGATACATTTACTAGTTTAAACTTTTCACTTTTAGTATGGATAAATAAATGTCTTTTAAGGTGTTATCGGTATCTTATTACATATACAAATATAGGTGTTCTTTGGTATAGGTGTATTTTAGAGTGATGAATTCTAGAAGAGCTTTCTTACAATCGTGCAAACAAAAACTTTTCTTAGTATGAATACTTATATATTCAATTAAACAATACCTCCAGAGATACCTTGCTACCTGCTAAGACTTTTATTGGTATGAATACTCAGATGTTTTAAATCTACTATTAACAGAAAATACTTTGTTACAAATCTAAACATTTGCTTTTCTTTGGTATAATTCATAAATAAAGAATAATTTAGAGAATGTTTGCATACTACAAACATAAAGGCTTTTCCTTGATATAGTCATAAATATTTCTTAAAGAACCACTTTGGCCTACTGTTTCACAAATATAGGACTTTTCTTTGGTATGAATACAAATGTTGTAGAACACATAAAACTGCCTATTTTATTTCCCATAAAGGCATGTCGTTAATACCTGCAGATGTAATTACAAATTACAATTAGCAGAAAATACTTTATTTTCAAATCTCCATAGGCTTTCATTGGTATGGTTATAAATGTGTTTAAAGAACTTCTTTGAAGATATGCGCTGCATATTTCTAACATAAGTTTGATAACTGACTGTGGCTGCATGGTCTATTCTATAGAATACTTTGTGTAAAGGCTCTTCAATCTCACAAACATGGGGTTTTCATTCGCATGAATACGTAAATGTTCTCTCAAATACGTTGTTGAAGAGTATAACGCAGAGCTACAGACATTTCCTTAACATCAACATACAAATATGTTCCTGAATAATTAAATACTGAAAACTCCTAATTATAATTCACTATACTCTTCCGTAAATCTCGTTATTTAACAACGAAAGGGTCATGATACAAATAAACATTTATTCTATAATTTAAAAATTTCAATTCGACACTTATAAATAGATAAGTTTATATCTAGGCCTGACGTTACACCTGAACCACTTTTGAGTTACTCACTTTCGGTCATTCCTCTTATTTTGATGAAATTCAGGAAGGTTGCAATCTCGGTAGTGAATTGTGTGAACTAAGTATTTTGGGTTACCTAGTTGGCGTTACTCGCATTTCAATATACACAGTGGTTCATTCAAACACAAAGTTTTCTCCATTTGGGAGATAGTTTTTCAGGCAGTTTTGTTCCATCTTTGGACATAGTTAAATTCTAGATGTGCTATACTTATTTTATAGCAAAAATAAAAATCTGTTTTCCATTCATAAATCCGCAAAATTTTAGTGGTTTAATTTTGGAGAAATATATCCCGGAGCTTAGTAAAGAAACTTGTTACAAGTAAAAAGATTGTTATATAATTTTAATAATCCGTTTGCTGTGTGATAAATAATACTTTGAAAAATGATTTGCTGGTTTGTATCCTTATGCATAGATATAAAAGTAGCGTCATAGGACTGCCGATAAGTAACATAATTGCTTCCAGTATTAAAATTGCAAATTTCATAATGCTTGGTCTCATGTCCGCCATTAAGGATAATATGATTCAGGCAAAGAAAGGGCAGAAGCAAAAATTGACTCATTTGTAAGGATATTTATTAAACAAAGGTGAAACGCAAAAAGATACTATATGTTTGACACTAATTAGCCAATTGCGATTTTACTCCTGGAGCAGAATTCAAAAAGAACCTGTTGCAAAACAGTATAACATGGTTAGTATGATGGTTAATATGGAGTATGCTCTTCCCGGACGATGCAATACAGTACAGCACCGCATGCTGAGTATCAAATTATCAATCTGATCTTGGGAATATTACACCACTCATCAAGCAATGCCCTCGAGATGTGACAGATTGTAGGTGGGGGTCATAATTCGTCGGCCAAGCATATCCACATGCTCTATTGGTTAAGTCCGGTAGGTATGCTGGCAATCATACAAATGCATCCTCATGATTGAAGGCGACCCCATACAATGTTGCACGGTATGGCGAGGACCGGGCGTTGTCTCCTCAACCATTCCACACCTGCATGTTTTGAAACAAACGTGCATGTTGTTCCAGATGACATCTGATAGATGTACATCATCGTTGCAGATATGCCGATCAACAGAACTTAGAATAATTCCTCCCGGCAAACCGTATAGCCTTCTTACCTGCTGTCGTTCAATGATGATCTCTTGGTAGCAGTAAAGGAATTTCTGGCGCTCTCCGCCGCCGTCGGTGATCAGGCTGCAAACTAAACCAGACTCGTCGGAAACATCACACAAGACCACTGTTGCGGTGTCACGCGTACATCTCTCTACTCAGGTTAATCTGCGGCGATAAGTGAGTTGCAGTAAGAACACCTCAGCCTTCCCCGAGCATATAGACCAATCTTTCAGCATCTGTACACAGTCTACCTTGAACTGTCGTACCGTGGCATGAAGGGCTGACGAGATAGGTCTGATGCTGTGCTCGTCTGTTTCGCGCAGCGTGCTTGCCCGTCACGGGTCTCGACCGGCGTTGTAACTCAGGCGACCTGTGCTGTAGCATCCTCAGCCCAATACATGGCA
>BMAO01032251.1:0-17755 GCA_019973975.1 Trichonephila clavata | reverse complement strand
TTATAGTCATCATTCTAATATGTTTAGAATGAATTGGACAAAGAAGGCACTAGGTATGATTTGAATTATTATTCATACCACGCGGAGTGTAAGACTCCCTTATATAATAATAAATCCTATAGATCCAGACATTCTGGAAATTCTAACTACGTAAACACTATAATTATCTTAATACTGATTATGCTATAAAAAATATTGTTGCTAAAGAGAACAAGCAATTTTGTTTAACTACTCATGAGTATGTTAATAAATATTTTAATATCACCAACTCTAATAATAATTCTTATTGTTGATTGTCATTACCCCGAATATTCATTTTCGCTACAATAAATGTAAAGATAAAAGATGTAAAACATGCCCCATGATCAATTATGAACAGTTGGATACCAACTCCAACTTTATATTCTGTAAGTCTTTTAATTGTATCTATATGTTGAATTGTAAAAAATGTAATTATAAATATATTGGTCAGACTTCTACACACTTAAATATTCGAATTAATCTTCACAGATCTCATACTAAGCATTACACTAATAAATATAATAACAATAATATTGAAATAAGACACTTTCACCTGCATGGGTTTGATAATATTGATATATCCATTCTCAGAATAGTTCCTTTTTAAAAGATAGATTATGGTGGGAAAACATTTTATTCATTTCTATAATACAACATATCCTCATGGACTGAACACATATATATAATGCAAAAATGTTTTGCAATGCATACAGCAAAAAGATAACAAAGAATTTTTTTATAATTGTCATAATAATAATATTAATAAAATACCAAGAGAACAAAAAGAGGTAAAAGGAATAAAAGAAAAAGTAGAGATTCCAAGGATATTACTATAAAATTAATGAATTCTGTAGTGATTTGAAACTGTTATAACATTAATCAAATAAAAAATTTCATGTTTGGTTTGAATAAAAAAGAAATCAAACTTTTTAATTATATACTTAGTTACGATAACTTTATAGAATGTCAAGCCTTACGTGTTATGAAAGATTTTTGTAATTTCTTAATCAGTAAGTTTAATATATCAATACATGATAATGTTTTAAATTCTACAACTGAATACTGTAACATCCTTTTCATGAATAAATCCTATAATCATGTAAACTTTACTAAAGTGTTTGAGAAGTATATTCAATTTTTCCCAGTAAAAAACATTAACATTAAAAAGGCATTTAAATATAATAGAAAATTGGTAGATCCATCTTTAACAATTCTATTGTTGCAACATAATAATATTGTATGTAATTGTCATAATTATGTAGATTTCATTGATGAATATCATAAACATGTCATATCTGGTAATTTAAATATTATTAAAGATAAAACTCTCAGAGATTAATGGTTAATGGTTACTGGCTTTAGAATTATGCGTTCTAATAATAATAAAGCTATTAAAGCACAAATTCTAAGATATTAATAACTTCATTACAAAAATAGCAATTAAATACAACTTTCCTTTCGAAGCATTCAATGAGTTTAAATGCAAAGTTTTGAGTGAGTTACTTAATCTTAACTATAAAACTGATAAAAATATTTCTTATAAAGATATAAAACACCAAATTTCAAATCTTCAAAAAGATTTCATTATTGTATATGTAGATAAAGTTCAGGGCAACTATGCAATCATTTGCAAATGGTTTTATAACTTTATACTTAACAAACAGTTTCAAAACAATAATGCGTTTATTAAATCTAATAGCAGCAATAGAAAAATCAGTAACCGTATTTCAGCTTTTTATAAAAAACTAGATTTATATACAAATAATATCAATTTTCCTTATATTTTTTCTAACACCAAAATTTCATAAGTGTCCAATTAAATTCAGAACTATTACTAATGGTTTAATACCTATATTACACAACCAGGCAAGGTGTTGCAAAAAGTTATACAACACACTCTAGACAATATCTCAAACTCCATTATTGTAAAGAATAGTAAAGATATCGTTGAGAACATGCAAGGTAAGAGTGTTAAATCTTGCATAGCTTTGATTTCGAAGACTTATTCAACTCTATTGATATAGAGGATATGATTAAAGTACTTAGAAATGTTTATATTAATATTCATTAAATAAATTGATAAACTATGATAAATATAATATTATTATACAATTTGTTTTGAAAGAAAATTACATATTTCATAATGACTCTTATTATCAACAAATTAAAGGTCTGCCACAGGGTGGCCCAGCTAGTAATAGTCTGGCTAATATCTATTTACACTATTACGAGAATGAAAAAATTGATACAGACTCTTGTTACTTTTTAGATACATCGATGATCTAATTATTTTCAGTAATAAGTTGACTTTACTCCTATATTTAATTATTATCCAACCTACCTGAAATTATTAAAAACCAATTGCAATATAGAGTCAGCAAATTCCCTTGTGATCTAGAATTAAAAGTTGAAATAATATGCTAAAAAGTAATATTTTTGATAAAAGAGACTCTTTTGATTTTAATGTTATAAAATGCCATATTGGAATAGTACCCTTCACATTTCAATTTTAGAAATATCATTCTAAATTATATAAAAAGAAATAATGATTTAGTATCTGAAGAAGTATTGAGAATTTATAATTATAAAAAATTCTTTCAAAGTTGCCTAGACTATAACTATCCAGCTAATTTTATTTATAAATATATGTCATCAAAGTTATAGCTATTTAATTATTTTTATTTTAAGTATTCATTTCTATTTATTTTATAGTATATAATTTTCTTGTTATATTTCTTAATTTTAGTCTATAGTATATAATATTCTTAATATATGCTTATATTAAGTTTAGTTACTAAAAATATATATAGATGGCGCCTTTATTCTTAGTATTGCTGTGTTTTTTTAATGCATTGAGTCAGTACATTTGTGGAATCTGTATACATCGGGGTAAGATTAGAGTTTCTTTGCTCATTTACATTATTGCTAATTATGGTTATATTCATTATTAACCTCTCTTGCAAATATTTTTGTTATACATATTTATATTTGTCTATTTCTTCCGGATTCCTATGGTAATTTAATATTGCAATTTCTATTCTATTGCTGTATATTCACCACGTGGGTTTTAAGCTTTTGCCTTAGTTTATACTGGGGAGCTATTGTGTAGAAAAAATTTCTGCTGCAGGAGAAGGTTGAGATCTCACAAAACATTGTTTAATCCTGTTTCACTGTCCTAAACCAGTGACAGCTCGAGAAATCATAATAGTTTTCCCCTCTAGCTACATTTCTCTTTTTTGGTTTGTCATGGTTCCATGTTCTTGGTCCTTCCGGTCTGATCTTAGGATTCTTGGGATTTATTAGTCTTCTTTGAATTATTTACTGCTATATATATATATATATATATATATATATATGTATGTATGTATATATATAAATATACACAGAATAGTTATAAACCTAAGATAACTATAGTCTTGATAGTATAAATTCTTAACCACAGTAGTAGTAAAACAAGCTCCTGGCCTTAGGAACCAGGATTGCAGGTTTAAACAAAGTTTTGCTGGAAGTCAACCTTTCCCTGTATTTGCCAATACTCTGAGCTATAGGGAAAGTAAAATTAACAATAATATATTTTATTTAAAATTAATTGTATATGTCTGGGTGGTGCTTTTATTTCCCATAAATTTTAAAACAAAATTTAGAAGGTTTTAAGTGTGTATATATGTATAGACTTATGTTATTTTATCAAAACTTTGTAATTTTATGCGTTACTAATATTCACCTTTCTTGCGTTACTGATATTCACCTTGATATGGTTCTTGCTGTAGTCACGTGGTAGGTATTTATTTAATTGTTTTAGCTTTGATTTTAAATATTATAGTATTTATTATAGGCTATAATATTATCGTTTACATTAATAAATTATGGTTTTATTTATAATTATAGTTAAACTTCTCTAGAAATTTTTTGCTTTCCCTATGGCCCAGAGTATTGGCAAATTCAGGTGAAGGTTGGCTGGCCGCAAAACACTGTTTAAACCTGCAATCTTGGTTCCTAAGGCCAGAAGTTTGCTTTGTGGCTAATACTTTATACAATCTTGACTATAGTTATCTTAGGTTAATAACTATTTTGTGTATATTTTTGAAATATATATATAATATGACTTCAAAATTTTAATCTTTAATAAAATAATTATTATTTATTCACTGAAGTTCAAATTCCTTTTTTTTAAACTTGAAGTGGATGGCACAATTGATCTCAATACAGTTTCTTCAAATATTAATTCATTAATTAAATTTTTTTTTAAAAATTTATTCTGCTTTAGTTCTGGCGAAGTTAGATTTATCTGCCACAAATAGCGCCAGTAATTTTTTCTAAAAATTGGAATTGGCTTAAAAAAATGTTTTTGTATTCCTTGTTTTAAATATTTCTTTAAAATGAGTAAAATCTTTTCTGTTGTATCCGAAATTGAATAATTTTCTATAATATGTACAGTTTTAGTTTAAATTTAACTTTTTTTGTAATAATTTTTGTTATATTTGTTTCAGATTTTTGCGTTTTGTCTTCCTTTTTTAAAAGAAGAACTAGTTAATTTTTTGATAAATTTTACTGAATTCGTAATTATTTAAACGATTTTTTTTTTTCATTTTAAGTATTAAATGCAACGGAACTTCATAAATTCTACATTAATAAAGGTTTCTGAGAAAACTTATAAACGTGAATATGACTAATACAATTTGATGGAAGACTATGGTCAGAATTCTTGTATTTGATGAATTTAAAAATATGAAATACCATATATATATATATAAATCATGTACAATTTGATAATGAGTAATAAATGAATAGATGAAATATTAGAAAAGCAATGCATGGAATTTGTAGAAAAGCAATGTATCTAATTTTAGGAAGTTAATTATATGGATGATTAGATATACAATGTTTTAGCATTCCTCTTTAATTAGAAATACGTAACAACTAATCAAGTTGTCGTGACAAGGAAAAAATGATGAACCATTTAAGTGCACAAATAGTTGATTTTAAGTTATTAGTAATGCTCCGTAAAATCATTATAATGTTTCAAACCTCAAAATGAAACCCACAATTTTAAAAAAAATTAGTGCATCTCTAGATTTTAAGAAGTTTTACCCCCTCCTTATCTCTTAGAACTCATTAAAAGAACAGCACCCCCAGCAATTCCTCTGGAAATAAAAAATTTATTGAATTCGAGATAATTGCTTTTTCAATATTATTTTAAAATGATCCAAATAACCATTAAGTCCTGTAATTTCATTCCCTTGCGTAATAAAAATGGAAAACATTTAATTGAAAGATTTCGAATAGTAATCTAATTGATTTTGATGTTGAAAAAAAATCTTTTATAACAAAAGCATATGTTTATATTATTAATAAAATTTTTAAAAAAGTACATGAAATTTAAAAAAGAATGTTAACTAATTTAGCTACAAGGTAGAGAAAAATAAAACTAAAACTAAAATGGATTTACGAGCAAAAAATTGTGAACGGCGATTAAGCCAAATTCGAAATCGAATATTTGAACAAACCCGTTTCGAATGACATGCAAGATGAACAAAAATGTGTTACATTGATCGTTGTCGCCTTATTTATTGCATCAGTTTGTGAGTTTCCGATGTCGCTCAGTAAGAATGCCTTTCTTGGTGGTCTTACGAAAGACATAACAAGATGATACTTACAACTTTAATTATATCTGCACAATGTTTCAAAGAATTTCGAGACTGGTGTTACATTTCAGCTATTGTTGTGTCATCTATGTGATCACGCAAGAGTAAAAAACCTCGACGATTTGTTGATGTTGTTGAAAATTGCTGAGAAGCGATAAAAAGATGAATTATAGTTAACGCAAAACTTGCTTTTAACCCGGGAGCAGGCGTGCGGGGTACAGAATCACTCTAGGCTCACGAAATCTTTAATTCTGGGAATGAGCTGTTCCCAGAATTAAAGATTTCGTGAACCTAGAGTGATACCAATGACCTTGTCAGCATACTCCTATATGACAGATTTCGCGGGAACTAAAACGTATTTGTCACACATCTCCCTCCTTTTTGGGAGTGGCGAACGTTTTTTTCATTAATCTTAAGTACTTGTGTGTGTTTCGACTGAATTCCCCATGCGATCACTTTTGTTCCAAAAGATTTTCAATAAAAGTGCTACATTTTTAACCTGTGAAAAATTTAGTGGCTTTTATTGCTGTGCTGTACGACTTATTATGGTTAAAGAATGTAAAAGAAATGGAAAAAAAAAAAGAAAAGGGCAACTGTGATCTCTATTGAATAAAGTTGAAACTGATCAAGCAAGGGAAGAGCCTCCTGAAATAATGCATATTAATCATGATAGCGAAAGTAAATTTGAGAAAAAAGAGGAACATGAAACGTTTGAGTTGAAATGGAAATTTTCAGATGCTACCTAAATAACTCCATCAAGAGAAAATATGAAGCCATAAGTGCACCACAAGACACACGTTGCTCTGTCAAAAAGACATAAGCAAGCAAAGGTTCAACATGCTGGTTGTCGATCATCAAATGACAATGAAATTACAATAACTTGAACAACGCATGACAGTTTTGCCTGAAAATAAAATTTCTTTTTATGTTAGTGAAAAGTGTCTGTGATTTGTGTCCTTTATTAGTCACACACATTTGAAACTTCTTGGTTCAGTTTGATTGATATTTTTTCTCAAATTATCAAAGAAATATTGAAAAGTCCTTAAAAAGTAGGTAAGTATAACTTCAGTGGAATAAAATGATTTTTATCGTGTGCAGTAAAAATAATTATAAAAAAGCATTGGGGGGAATTCATTCACCCCATGCGACCATTAACGTTAGCATCAAGTAAGTGCCCACCTCCCCCCTGGTTAAGTACTTGGAAGCATACTGTTTGATAAGAAAAGTTATGATTTGCGCTTAAATATATCACATGTTTTCCCACCGCAAAACGGTTTATTTAGACTGAAGCTATTCTTTAGTCGATGATAAGCATACTAGAAGGCCAAGTTCACTAAGGACACATGCGGTAATTAAAAAAAAATGGGCGATACCATTATTAACAATAATTGTACGTCATTGAGAAGGATGAAAGAGGCTTTAAATAACACATAGAAATGATTTAGATTTTCATACAAGTAAATTTTGGCACATAAGTCTGTGCTAAATTCATTCTGCGCATTTTAATCAATAAACACAAATCAGCGAGAGGTGTACATAATTAGACATAATTTTAGTCTCAGAAAATCATTTAAGCTTCTTGAAATCTATAGTTAAAAAAACAAAACGAACCTTAAGTTCAGAGTCGTAGCAAATAAATGATACATTAAATCACTACAAGCTTAAAAGCGTTGGAAACATTTCCTGTCGAATTCGACCAGAATATTTAGACGGAAACAGTTGGAGTTCTTTGCATATATGATAATGTATTTACTCCCAATTCACTTAATATTTGCAGAATTTTCACAAAAAGTAGTATCTGTGTACTGAATTATTCAACATGTTCACCTAACTTAACGGCTAATGACTTCTAAATAAAGAATAAGTCGCTTCTCTCATTCCAAAAAGCTTACAAAAAGTTAGTTTGAAAGTATTTTTACCATACAAACATCTTCAATGTTGCTTTATAGATAACTGTGCAAAATGAACTAGAACGAACACTCATGTTAGTATTAAATGTTTTGAAGCTAAAGGAGGTTATTGCAAACCAAAACCAAAACGAACACTAATTTATTTGTCTATTTCTTTTCACAGTCCCAGTTTTAAAATTATTCTGTTACACCGCGCATGATACCATTATTTAGAAAGAATAATATTTTGATGCTTTTCTTGCATTTTGTAATAAGATTGAAGACGGGGATTTTAAGTTCCTATATTTTCCAACGAAATTTTAATAGAAAGTATTAAAATAGAAGAAATTATATAAGAAACAAGTTTAATTATATGTTATTCTATATAGTTAAATTTATTAAAAAGATATTCTATATTCAAGTAATAAATTATACTCTCTATATATGTGATTTTACTTTAAGGGCTAGGAAAAATTATATAAGAGAATATTTTAACTTCAAATGTTTTTGGTAATACAATATCGTTTTTTTCCCGCTAAAGCTTCCAAACTTTTCTGAGGAGTTCAGAAAGTCCTTCATCAATGAATGAAGTTTCACAAGTGTAAGGTCTCTTAAATCAAAAACTTCTGATGAGAACTACTTAACTGTGAAATTACTGGAATTTAAACTTCCCTGTAAAGAAAAAAAAAAGAACATTGTTTAAGAACTTGGGAAAAAATATCACCCAAAATTAATTGCTTGGAAAGTTGAGAGCTATAATAAAGTGTTAAAACTATCAAGTAGAAACCAGCGGTTCCTTAACACATCGTAAATACTCTGGAACAACATTTTTTTTTTAAAATACTGGCTAATGAAGAAATTGAGCTGAATAAACTTGGAACCTCAAGGTTATTTTTCATGTGATTAGAATAAGTGCAACTTTAACTAAAACTTTCAAACAATTATTTTCCTGACGCCAAACCTATAAGGTATGACTGAAGAAAATAGGGAAAAAATCAACAGTAGTAAAACATTGAGAAGTTAACACTATAAAATAGTTGTATACTGCACTACAAAATAAGGTGCACATCTAATTTTTATGCGTTTTTTTTTTTATTACAAACACATTCCATTTTATTTCTTCATGGTGATAAATTGTAATATATTTTGTGTAGTATATTACATTCGCAATTTCAAAATGTAAAATGCATATTTTGATTTATTAGAGAAATATGTTTTATATTTCTATATCAAAACTATGATAATATAAAAATATAAAATGCATAATACTGAATTTTTTTAATATTAAGTAGGATATTTTTTGACTGTTGATTGAGTAATTATTAAGAATTTTTTTTTGTTTTTGAGATGTCATTAGGACAATGACTCTCAATCACTGTGTCTCTCAACGGCTTTCGTGTGCCAGCAAATTTTTTAAAAATTCTTAATTATGCTCTGCTTTAACTTTATTTCCCAAATTTAGATATATAAAAATTTGATTGGTATCGTAATCCATTTGTGATAACGGAAACATCTGTACATAAATTAATTTTGAATGAAGAGAAAGAACTAATTTCGTTCTGTAAAAATCGAGATTTAATTTCAAAATAATCGTAAGAGTCAATTAATTTATTTTGGATTAAAATAAGAGACGATTATCTCGTAATAGCTGAAGAAGCTTTAAAAATAGTCTTGCAATGTTGCACATCTTATTTGTATGAATTCGGATTTTCAGTATTCACAAATGTAAATGACAAAATGAGAGCGGAATTATCATTTTAACGACCAAGTATAAACGAAATTATCAAAAATCATCAAGCTCGAATTTCGTATTAAATGTGTGTGTGTGTGTGTGTGTATTATTATATTTAATTTGTAATAAATTACTCAGGAAACATTTTGTTGTCATTTTTGTAAAATTTATTTTATTTAACATTGAAAATTACTATAATAAATTATTTTGTATTGTGTAATACAGATATATATATATATATAAGTAAAATTCTTTTAAACTTACTTTATTCTTAGTGTGCCCACAATTTTGCAGTTGTTAAAAGTGTACCGCAACAGAAAAAAGGCTGTGAACCACTGTCATAGGAATAAAAATTTTGAAACAAATCTTGAAATTATTTAACCGTATTTAATATGTAAATTATGTATCCTTATGAAAATAACCCTATTTCAATCGTGTAAATATAACTATTATAGTTTATTTCTGCCTTTTGTCTATTTTTCTCAGAAAAAAATATAACTTTGTTTCCTTTTAAACATTTATCTTAGTTAAATAAACAATCCCAGTCAAATTTTTTTTCTCTTCAGATTTCTGTTTTAATTCTACGATACTAATAAATGTAACACAAATATGTCACTAAAACTGAAAATAATTTAGTTAAATGGACCATAAACAAATTCATAGTACTCATTGTAAGAAAGGTAATTAGGAGGATTTAGAAATTAATACAATGAATAAACTTTAAAATAATATTTTTGAGAAGAATGAACTCCCAGTTGGCACATTTGTTAAAGTAGATTAATAATATTCAGTTCTATCTTTTCCGGCTGCATTTGTAAATATTCAAGATTTATTACGTGTAACCTATTTCCTTTCTTTTGTTAATAGAGTTATGATCGTAAGGAATTATATTCAAAAAATATAAAGTAGAATATGCAAACTATTAGCATTTTTATAATGCCATTTAATCTAGAATCTTCATTTTGTATTAGTCAGAATTGTTATTAGTATTAAAAATTCGTCTTGTAAATTTGGGGATATTTCACTGTCAGTAATTAAAAAAAAAGGATTCAATACTGAAGTGGCCATAATTGTATCAAGATTATTTTTATGTCGCATAATGAAGTTTGAATGGAGTTATAATTAGTGTAGACATATACAAATTTTCACTGTGTTTTGTAACGTTGACAAATTTGGAAACTTCCGGTGTTTTCCTGATGATACATTTCAATTGACAGAATTTCGTCAAAATTACGAAAATACTCTTTTTTAAGTCCTTCTTCTAGTAAAGTTGATACTGCCATAGCTCACTGAGCATTCAACTACTACTTCGAGAACTTGTAGTGTTAATCATACAAAGAAAACTCCATGCTAAATATTTTAAGCAAAAACGCTATCCTTTACTTCATTTTAAATTAATTTATTATGGAAAAATGCAAAACCCATTTGTAAATTGAAAGTCTTTTCTTGACCGATTAAGGAATCTACTATGAAAATTTATTTGGCAGAGGATTGTCACGCGTTTTTCCCTTTGATTAACCTCTGGAGTTACTGTATGACTTAACTTCGCAAAAGAGTCTTGCCTGAGAAGGAATCGTGGTTGATCTCAATATGTATTTATTTAAAGAAATCTGAAATAAAAAGTGAAGGAGGTTGTGAATCCTTCTTTGTATTAGATGCAGTGCTTTTCACTGTCTGTGAATTAGATAAACGTCCATGATTTTAGATATAATCTTCGAGATTTTCTAGGTCAATTAGGCTATTTCTTAAAGTCGTCATTGGTAGATAAATATTATTTTAATTTAGATAGCCTTGATTGTGTTAATTTCTTTCCTATTACATATATACGGTACGTAGTTGGAAACGAACTTATGAATTTTTTTAAAATTACAGTGTAAACCATTCTTTAGATAAAATTAGTGGGAACTCCAGTTCGTTTCAAAGACACTCTAATTTTCCCACCCTTGGATAATGTTTGCGGTACATTAATGGCCATGGTCACGAACCATGCCTGGTGTTGACGAGTTATGAAATCGAGTCAGGTTGCCGCTGAAGACCATCCGTGTAAGGGGCTGATGCACATTAGATCTGTCGAGGCTCACAGCCTCAAATTGGCATGATCTAGAAGTTTGGAGAGTGGGATGATAGCTCAGGTATCATCCTGGTCCCTTGACCAAGGTTCAAATTACGAGGTACCAACATTCCTTGCTCAGCTTCAAAAGTAGTCTGACGTAAATAATGAATCCATTCTTAGATTTAGATTAGGATTTGCGATGATGATCTTGTATGAGAAAGATTTTAGCGGAGTGAAAACGTATTAGAGTTTTGAGTGTGGTCTTTGGAAGACAGTGTTATGTATAATGGAATTCGCTTCAACTTGACGTGAGTATATCTGAGGAATCATCTATTAGGAAGGGTAGAAACTACGAGTATAGGTGAGGTGATAGGCACTGTCTTGTGCTAGGTTCAGCAACGGACTTAACGCAGCTGAAACAGGTTTTAAGGAAAGGTATGGAATGGACTGGATAACAGGCAGAGTTTTGCACGTCGAAGCATCTCTCTCTGATTTTACTTATCGCTTTTGAAAGTGGCAGAATTGTTAAACTTGGTAACGACGGAGGACATTTAGTACAATATATACTGCAAAGAGTGTCTCCACAATGGTTGAGGTTGTGCCACAAGTGGCAGTCAGAACCCTACAGCAAAGGCTCAATTGTTGCAGGTATTGAAAATAATATAATGATACGCATTTATTACATACATTGGAAAATAGCTGTGTAAATGGTCAGAATTGAGAAGGCAATAATAGACAGAGGATATATATATATATATAGAAGGAGTAATTTTTTACGGTAGGAGGTCCCTCGAAAGACAGAAACGGCACAGCAACAGATTCTTGATCTGTACAGGAATTTAGATGCAAGGGTTGATTACAGTAATTAGTGTCAAGTGAGGTTGTTGAATGGGGAAGTTAAAAAAAGATTCGGGAGAAATTTAAGCTGATAAACAGTGGAAGGGAAGGGGTCTCGGCCGCAAGATAAGATAAATCCTTCAATTGTTTTGAATGCGGTGAAGAGGAATTCAACTGAGATGTCGTATATTACAATTTTGTTGCATGAAATGTTTTGGTTTTGTGAAAGCAGAGAAATAATTTATTTCTACAGACATCTGTAAGAAATAGAGCTAAATGCTAGACGGCTTGATTTATCTAGAAGGTCAATAAGGTTGTTTATCAAAGTTGACATTAAAAGATAAATGCTATTTTTTGTCACTTAGATAGAGAGAGTTTTGGATTTGATATTGTCTCTACCGTTTATTTACTATAAGGTAGTTTGAGGCCGAGGTTAACAAAGTTTTTTTTACAGTATCTATCGACCATTCATTTCTTAATACTAGTGCAAACGAGATCTGATTCATAAAAACTTTTATTCTGAATTTACAGTAAGGGGTTCAAAAAGAGTATGGAAGTTCGATATATATGATTAATTTATATTTTTTGAGAGCTCTTTTACTTTTTAAAAAAAATTTATGATAGTTGTTAGTGTTACCACATAAATACCGTGCAAAAATAAGCGATTTTTATAATGAAAATTATTTATAAGTTCCTAAGACTCAAATATCATATTGATAAACGAATGTTTAGTATTAAAGTTTAATGATACATTCCTTTACTTGGTCATATTTCGTATATATTTGTGTTAAAAATTCAAATGCCGGGATACAAATACAGTTTAAAAAATTAAATCGTTAAAAAAACTTCTGGTTATAATATATTTAAATTTATAGAGTTTAAGGAAAAACAGAAGTGCAATATAATTATAAAAGTAACAAAAATCAATACAGAATAACTTAAGAAAACGTATGTCATTTTCTGGATTTATTGAAATATTTATTCGGAAAAGCTTAGTAGTATTTAAAGTTTATTCTAAAACAATGTAATGTATCATGAAGATTTATAACTTTATTTATAGTTCCCTATGATATTTTCAGGACACAAATATTACGCGCAAATTTTGACGTATACGATGGCTAACACAATTATTATTTGATTTCTAAAAAAAGAATTTCATAGATTTTGATAAATCAAAATATATAGACTATATATGCGGGTTCTATGAAATAATTTTCAAAGAAAATTTCACAAAGAGATTCTGATAATCATGCTAGACTGTTATGATACAAATTTAATCATTATTTATTTCAGTAAATATATTTACTGAAATAAATAAGTCTGGGAGGAATAACTCTGTCTACGTGAATGACTTCAGCGACATTTTATTTGAAATGAAAATCTCACGCATAGTCCTATACTGTCAAAAATGTTACATATTCTTTCGAATTCAGCGAGAAGAAGTTTATAACGGAAATTAAAAAGATTCGGTTCCTTTCATTTTTTACTTATTTGAATAAACTTCGGGAAATGAAAGTAAACTCACTGGAAGAATTAGAATCGATAAGAATAAAAGAAAATCACACTATAGAAACCATTTAGATAAACCTTCTAAAAGTTCTTTCAAACCATCTCTATTATTAACTTCGTCAATCAGGACACAATGGAAATGACTACAATATAAAAAAGAACACTTATAAAAAATCTAGTTTACATTCGTTTTTTTAAACATGATTTTTTTTTCTATGAGAAATTGATTAGAAAATAAATGCAAAAATTTCCGTTCCAATATAAGCGATCAAAAGAATGAAACACATTACGATTTAAAAAATAATTCTAATTTGTTATTTTATTCTTAAAATTAGTTGTTCCTTATTTCTAAAAAAAATATGAGGGGAATTAAACAGTGAACAAAATTACATCGGGTTGGATCAGCAACATAGATTTAGAATTTTAAAGCACATTTTATTCTTATATATTATTTACATTAAGCACATTTTAGTCTTACTCATTAACTTTAGGGCAATACTTTTATTGAAGTATAAGCTAAACCGAAAAGTCATTCTATAAGATATAGAAGGATTTATCTCCTGTGAGTACTAGAATAAGGACAGAAATTTCAATTCGAAACGGGAACTTTCATTTTGCTTTAACTTCGATTGAAATGAGCACTATATCGTTTATGTAAACCTTCAATGGATTGAACTTCTATCAATAAATCCTCTACTTGGAGATGTCTACGAATTGTGATTTCAGATCCATTATGGTACAATCCAAACGGAATCTCAGTCGACTGCATTTCGGATTTGTCGTTGTCCCTGCGGATGACAGCAATACCTACAGGAAATTACGGAAATGCACAAGTCTTCAGAATAATGGGATTTGCCCCACAAAGCTACAGAATAACGTCTAGCCTTAGTGAATGTTCAAATACCACTAAAGCCCCAATTGGGTCTCTCATGCAAGTATAAGTTTTATTGTACATAGGTTTATGGAAATAGAAAGTGACTGGGAATGCAATGAAACAGATGTTCAATGGATTCGTTTGAAATCGATGTTTCGGTTTTGTTTCAAATGTTTTGTGTTTCGACTTTATTTACTGTTAAATTGTTATCTTGAAATGCTCCTGCAAAATGTATGATTCTATCACTTTTTTTAAGCCTTATTTTTAATAAATAATACAATTTGCAATTTATTAATACATGTTTAATTATTTGTTGCATAAAATCATTATTTGAATAACTATATTCAATTATTGGGGAATATTAAATTACACTTAAATTTCTGTCATGATAAGCTGAGAAAACTTCCAGGGCTATTTGTCTTCATGCTTTTACTTAAGTGTATGTTCAACCTATTTAAATTAAAATCCATCGCATAATTTCTTTCAAATTCTCGACTAAGTTAAAAGCGATAGTATGGTTTGTTTTTAAAATGTTTATGTAAAGAATTCCTGTTGTTACCACATGTCTGACGGTGTTAGATCGACGCTTTCGAAACTCATTGCGGCGGAGGACGAGATGTATGCCTGTCTCGTTAGCCATAGTTTTGAGTTCCATGCAGGTGACAGTACGATTTGGCTCGGTTGCACCCCAACTTTGAGGGACAACACCCTGAAAGTATCCAGGTACCTCCCATCTTTCTTCCCCTTCCAACAACTTTTCAAGAGGACTTACGGCCTAACGGTTATTTAGAGTACCCACATGCCGCACAAATGCACTATACATTTACAAACAACCATTCCTTCTCTGGGATTCGAACCCAGGTTATACGGCACGGCAAGCAGCAAGAAATTTTTAAAAAAGTTATCGCGAACGTACAAAATATTTTTTATGAGAGGAAAGATTACGACCTGATGAAACTTTCATTTTAAGTTTTCCACATTTTTAATCAATAATATTTAAAGTTTTATCAAAAATATTTATTATTTTAATTCATCTCTAGTCAGTGATTTTTTCAGTGTTAGAAATATACAAAAATTAAAATGCGAGGAATTAGAAATAATTTATTTAAAAGCTCACAACATGTAAAATATGTTTTTCTTAGGAAATAAAATATATTCCTGGTATACTCGTCACAAAATGGTTTCCTTTTTAATTAAAAGAAAAAGATCATTTTGAAGAGTAACATATACAGAAGAATTTTAAATAATTAATGGACTTCAAAGTAAAAGTATGTATATGGTGGAATATAAAGCTATCGAAATAAAAAAAAAATGTGCTCCTCTATCACTTCAACCAAATTTCAATTAGGAGTTCCAATTAATGAAATCTGGATTTTAATTTAAATTACATTCTCCAAATTCGATGAAAACTTTATGAAAGTTGCAATGAATCAGTTTTGAAAAAAGAATTTGCAAGAAATAAAAATTACAGATAAGAAATTCTAAGGAAAACAGTTTTATTTTTCATATAATTGCATTCTCAATTCTCATTGAAATATATTATCATTTTAATGAAGCAAATTTAAGTTTTAATGAATATGTTACTCATTAAGAGGATGATAGAAACACAGAAATTGTGTTGAAAATAATCTTGACTTTAAGGCTGCTCAATCCACATTGATTAGTTAAACATAACATATATTACAAAACAAATTTTAAAATTTTTTTAAAGTTTTTCTTTTGTGAAGGATGTTTTCATTGTAAATATGGTGTAGGATATTATAAAACTGAAGATTGATGAGAAAGTAATACAAATCGAGAAAAAAAAAACTTTGTGTGTGTCGGCTCCCACGTACAACTGGAGTTTACTCCTTAAGTACGGTTGGCTTTGATTATTTAGTAGATTAGTGGGCAAACAAGGTAAATAAATGACTCTCATAATACTGAAACCATGTATGTATATTTCTGTATTCTATTCACATTTTTCGTATTGATTCGGTAAAATAATATACGTCAATTATGTTGCATAAATATATGTTACTCATAGTACAGGAGTACCTTGTTAAGAAGGTTGATTTACTTCACTCTTAATATCATTCTGAGTACTAACTACATTCCCTCGCCATTATTAATTACTACCGCAAGAGGCTTGTGGTAACTAAGTATGGTACGTGAGCATCAGTAGATACGTGATTTACAAATCGTGAAAACATCGCATCATTGGTTATACCATACCTAGTCGTCCCCAGTGCTCTACCAGAAACAAAATCCAAATTAAACTCTAGTTTTAAAAATTGTGCTAATCTCAATCCTTCACATTTATTGAAATTGATATTGAAAACGCCACCAAGAATGAGTGGAAGTACATGATACCGTTTCCCCATTAGTTTAGAACCACCTTCTGTATATGCTAATAATGTCTCGTAGATATAATCTATAATGACAGTAACATTAAGATTGACAGAAATATAAACTGTGACGACAATAATGGGGGTACCGTTAGGTAAAGGGCATCTCGCGGTACATGTATCTCCCAAATTAAATATAGTTTGATTAATGTACTGGAATTTCTCTTCTCACAAAGTCATGATGATTGCCAATAAACTTATGTTGTGAATCCTGCACGTTTTGATAGATGGCGTTCCCGTCCCCACGATTAATACTTGGTCGTTTATACTATGTTATGCATTTAAAATTTTCAATTTCAACTAATTCCTCAGTGCAAAACCATGTTTCTGATAACATCAAAATGTGTGCTTTTTGCACAATATTACCATGAATGTCCCGTGCATGTGCCCAGAGACTTTGGCAGTTGAGAGAAAACAGAATCATATCCCTTCCATTCATTTTATCGATCATAATCTGATCAATTGTAGTAAAATGAACAGTAGAAAGCCTTTTAAACGCAATCACCTCTGTCCGGAGGCTGTTACTAACTTTTGAAGATGCCGCTACAAAGGGAATATTCTAACGGAGTATATTGGTTGTGTTTTTGAAATAAAGTTTATTTTTGATAATCATGCTTCGTTACTTTGCTATTCAAAACAGTAATGAATACATACCGAACAGAAATTCGGTGATTTTCAGTTGTTATAGTCAAATTCTTTGTCAAAAGAGCTAAGGCATGAAGTGACGCTTGATTCGAAAACCGGTTTTCGACGCCACAATTACGCTAAAATGAGAAACGCTAGTAAATGTAATTTGCGAATTTTTTTT
>BMAO01032250.1:0-63289 GCA_019973975.1 Trichonephila clavata | reverse complement strand
CACACTTGCATTGTGTCAAAAGCGACAAAGGGGACAAAACTCTGACCAAAAGAGCCATTCTAAGGAATATCGACGTGAGACAGACGGTTCCCTGCACACTTGCATTTGGGTGTCAAAAGGCGACAAGAGGGGACAAAAACTCTGACCAAAAGAGCCATTCAAGGGGAATGTCGACGTGAGACAGACTTTGCTTGAGCTGAAAAAGGCAACAGGAGGGTACAAAGAAGGGGGGATAAAATTCAGACCAAAAGAGCAAGGTCGATGGGAAACACCACGAGGTGAAAAAGAACCGGGGACGTAGGACAAGAGTCTGACAACCGAGGATCGTTTGAAAAAAAGAGGGTTTTCAATCATTGGGGAAAGGTGCTTTTAAATCGACCGACTGTAGGGAGCCTAGGGTATGACTGTAAAACGAGAGGCGTTTCCTATTGGACAGGATGCCATAGGGGAAGGGTAGAACGGTAAAGGCACTGGGGCCCCTGTGAGGCTACGAGAAGCCCCCCCCCACGATTCAACGTGGAGCGCAAAAGTGGATACGACGTGTGGAAAGCGAGAAAGTAACGAGTGTAGGGTAAAAATCTTTGGGTAAACCTTACATAAGGTGGCGTCATTTTGAACCAGGTCAAGGACGATCCATGAGATGTATTCAAAGGGGTCGGGACACATTGGCCACCAGACCCAAGAGAGAAAGGTGTCATAATGCATGAAAAGTAACAACCACCCAACATCACATCCAAGGGATGTATGTATTCATAAAACAGTAAAGTAATTACAAAAAAACAACAAAAAAAACACTTTTTAAAATTTTTTATGTATTAAAACAACTGTCATAAAACAATGACCAAACCACGACACGTTTTTAGAGTCCATAACATAAAGTGTACCAAAACCGCGACACATTTATAAGTCCTTAACATAAAATGTACACATGTTTCAGTTTCACGACAGACTTTGAGGTTTTTAAAACCCTGTTACATTTTTACATGTGTTGCAGGTATTTTCACCTAGGGTGCCAAAGAGGAATTCATTTGAAAGCCACTAAAAGTTTTACCATCTCATGTGAGTTTACTGGATCAACATTCTTTTCAGTCCAACATTTTCCATCAACAAACTATCCTTTTCGACTAGAAATACATCTCTTTGGGTCTTTAATACATCTCTTTGGGTCTTTAATACATCTCTTTCAGCCTTCAGTGCATCTCTTTCAGTCTTTAGTACATCTCTTTCAATCTTAAATACATTTCTTTCGGCTTTAAAGGTGTCTCTTTCCAATTTCAAAACATTTCTTTCAGCTTTCCACTTTTTTTCTTTGAATGTCCACTCGTTTTTAAAAACGTCGCATTCCCTCTTTAAATCGGCCACGATGGGTTTCCAATAATCGTCTCGTTCCTTTTGCATCTTTTCTTCATTTCCTTAATTTGATTCATGACATTTTGTTGCTTTGGAGATAAAACGTACAGTTCGTCCTTGAGAACGTAAAGAGACTCTTTGAAATGTATTTTCTTGTCACCGTACAACGTCCAATACGTTTCGCCTTCAAAGGGAATCTTGCAACGGATAAACTTCCAACCCGTCACTTGAATGGGGACCCCCATTTCAAATGACGCCACTGGTCTGGCCCACGTTGAGCGTAGGGATCCCACCGCACCACATTCTTGTTCCCATTCTGCTCCGCGAGTAACCTGTGTATCCCGTCGGGAAACAGAGTGCATAAAACGGCAATGCTATGGGGATGCATAGGTCGATTGATATGGAAATGGGAGGTATGTTTCCCTTCTTCTACATTGTCTGGGATCCTACCATCACACGTGGCCTTGGGCTGGCTCACGTACACCAGGGTCCGAGCCAAGTGAAACGCATCTCGAATTTTGACGCATTTCTTGGCCCGTCCCATGTGGGGGACATCATAACGAATGTTATGTTTCCAAATGTCTTGAAACAAACTCTCCTTTTCACAAGCCAGAATCATGTGTCGATGTTGTATGTGACCCTCTAATCCGTCACACAGACACCAGAAGGGTAAAAGGACCAATTCGTCACGAATGGCTTCCATTTCCTGACAAAAGTGAGGAAAGACGTCGTGTTTCACCATAATGTGAAACCAATCCAGGTCTTGGCACAGGTAGCGTTGAATGATTCCGTGAATGTCCTTTCCCAAACCACTGGCGTCACTAAATTCGATTCCACGGGGCCAAAAGTCGGGTTTTTCAAAGACGGAATCGTAAAATCCAACAAACGTGGGGTCTTTGCAACGATCATACAGGGAGTGGGGCGTCGAGACAAAGGAATAGCACTCGCACAGGACGTCTGAATCGTCGTAATCCGGGAGGGGTCATCGTCTTTCCGTTGAGCCACAAAGCCTTTCAAGCATTCCACGACATGTTTTATATTCTCACGCTTCATTTTTTGCCCACGAGGCCAAGAGGTCAATCCCATGCAAAAAACGCACTCGAGGCGATTCTTTAAAGAATGTTCTTCCAAAGCATGGGTGTAATAGTAATGACCAAAGGTCATGGATTAAAGCAAATGGGACAACGGACGACAATATCCTTGGAGGAATCTATACACGTGTAAAGCGTCCTGAGAGACATGTCAGCAGCACACCAAAATAATTCTGGAAATATAAGATTATCCAAGTCAAACACATAGGCTAAAAAAAAAAAATTTTTTTTTTTTGGTTACTTGGACGATAGACAACATTTTTTTACAGTCGTGGAAAAAAACTTTTAAAATCCTTCTGTTACACTACCGGTGTAAAGGTCCATCTTCTCCTTCCCTCTTGAGGTGTGGTAGAAAGTCTATTCGAGGTGACACATGCACTCTTTGCAAACGGTTCCCTCTTGAGGTGTGGTAGAAAGTCTATTCGAGGGTGACACATGCACTCTTTGCAAAACGGTTCCCTCTTGAGGTGTTGTCAAAGGTCTATTCGAGGGTGACACACGCACTCTTTGCAAAACGGTTCCCACTTGAGGTGAAGGTCTATTCGAGGGAGAGGGTGACACATGCACCCTTTGCAGTACAGTCATGGGTCTCACGACGGCCACGGGTCGGGAACCTGAGGATCTCTTTCTTGCCACGTAAACTTTAACTCGTGTTCAAAATGTTTTTGACCCTCCTTAGGGGAAGGAATCGTATAAGGTGTATTCCGCGTGGTGCTCTTCTCGTGGCGCATGACCAGGGAACTCATCGTGTCTTGCTTAGGGCTCACCACTTCCATTCGGCAACAGGGCTCGAACCCAATCTTCTTCCCCCAACAACAGATCGTTGAGGCTGGTAAAGACTTTCTGGTCCTGATGTTCAGCCCGTCTCAACGATTTCATTTGCAGATACGCATTTACCTTCCAATGATGAGGGAATAATCGCTTTCGGGCCCAAAAGGTGTTGGTGTGGGGCCACACATCCAGGGTGGTGTCGTGATAGGTCAGGGTCAATTCAGGAAAATACGAGACGAGGGTAGGTAGAATAGAGTCTCGCATGGCCTCCAAGGGCACCGTGCCCTCCTCCGTGACATGGGGAGTGATCAAAGGATGTTCTGTAGGTACCAAAATCCAGTCTCGGTGCGTTCAAATTGGCACTTGAGAACACCAGGAGAAAAAAAATGGAGGGGTAAACTAGAAAATTCCAGACGAGTGCCGACTCGACACGGTAACACATACTTGTCCACAAAGGTGGGAAAGATGACTCGTGGAACAATAATGTAATAACGACGATGTGATTTGTAAATTTCAATCATCATAAAAGTGTCTTGAGTAGCAAGACTCGCTGAAGCATTTCAACTCTCTCTAAAAAAAAAAAAAATTTTTTTTTTTTTTTACAATTCCTTCAAGCTTACACATTATCTTTTCGCTTCAAGCTTATACATTTTTTCTCTTCACGTTTAAACATTTTCTCTCTCTTTGACATTTTCCTTCTACTGGGTCCATTCGTTTGGAATTTTTTTCAAAGTGGGTAGGAGGTTACACATGGGTGACTTGTCCCTCCCAGTTAAACTGTTTCATCGTTTCGTGGACCATGTCATCCGCTTGGTGCTCTTTTCCAACATAATGCATCACCTCGGGTAGAATGGGATCCAAATACATGTAGGTGGCGAGATCGGTGGCTCCAATCACCAACTCCCATCCGTGGTTGTTTCTCTCCAAATAATCTTTGACCAAATGGTACTTGAGAAAGTGTTCCAACTCGTCTTGAGGTACTCGCACGATATCACTGTGATCCCAACCATTGTGGTCTCTGAACAGGGAAGGAGCTTGCTTCAAGTTTCGGAGGACATCTGAGTAGGTAAAGGATTGTAAGCTTCCCAGAGTCGGACGAATCTCGACCTGTTTATTATCAAACGGACTTTGAAGAAAGATGCGACAAGGAACCCATTGGGATTGGTAGCGCATCCATTCGATGGAAACGAGATAGTCGCAATTGGGTTGGGTAGCCATGACAAGAAAAAAAATCGAGCAGCTGAGAATAAATGAATAGAGTGTGAGCTTGCATATAAAGGTGAATTAAAAAAAATTTTTTTTTTTTTTTAAGCTTCAGAGTTTCATGCTTGCAATCTTAGTTTGTTTTTGTAAGGTTGTAGGAAATTTGTAGGGTCCATTAGGGTACATCCTTCTCTTTTGGGTGTCTAGTGACAAGTTTAAGCCTGTCTAGTGACACGTTTAAACAAATCTGTTATAAATGAGTGCTTTGTGTTGGGTAACAACTCCCAACGCAGGTCCTTTTCAGATTCGACACCATTTTCAATGTTAGAATCTATTGACAGATTCAAGCATCTCTGTTATCAATTGACCCATTGTGTTGGGTAACAACTCTAATACGGATACATCTTCATTTTCAGATTCAGCAACACTTTCCATGTCAGAATCTGAAGGCAGGTCCGATTCCGTGTCGGAAGAGATGGCTTCAGTCACCCATAAGGGTTCACCGCTCAGTAAATCTCCAAAAATACGAAATCTGTATCCAGATGGACCACATCCAATAGCCGTTTTATCTCGTTTACATAATTTACGACGACAAAAGGGACATGTATTTTTACCGCTTGTAACCCATTGTTTTAAACAATTGGAATGAAACTTGTGCTGACATTGACTCAGTAGGTACCATTCCGTATCATCGCTACTTAAACAGATAGAGCAATCGTGGCTTGGGCAAGGCTCGCTACTCAGGGAGCTGAAATCGTGGGTTTCGTGTGGGGAAAGCTCGCTACGGAGAGAGCTAGAAGCATTGGCTTCGTGTGGGCCAGGCTCGTCATGGAGAGAGCTGGAATCGTTGGGTCTGGAACGTATCATCCTAGTAGGGATCAATAGGCTAGGTAGGAAGCCTTTTGGCAGTTTCCTGCACACTGGTTGAGACTCTTTAGAATAAAAGTCAATTCGACAACACTGGTATGAATGTGAATACAAATTAAAGCTTGCAAGAATTTGTACTAGGACAAAAAAAAAAATTTTTTTTTTTTTTTTGATAGAGTAAAATTGTTTGATTTCTTTTAGTCTACTTTCTTGGACAATGTTTCAGTCATTTTCACCCCTCCAAAGAATCTCTTTTAGTCTTTCCTAGATCTCTTCTCTTTAGGACTTTCCGTTCTTGCCCATGCCTCTTAAATGTACGCTCTCTTCATCTGCATAGTGTTTCAGTCATTTTCACCCCTCCAAAGAATCTCTTTAGGACTTTCCGTTCTTGCCCATGCCTCTTAAATGTACGCTCTCTTCATCTGCATAATTTGTATAAACATCCCCCAACACTATAGCCGAGAGACCCAGGATCGCCACAGAATAGAGACGGGAACGGTCTTGATCCAGAGCGTTCAGATGGGATTCGGCCACTTTGAGAGCAATCAATTTAATTTCAAACATTTTCACTGGAAACTTTTCATAGATGAAACGTAGATGCAACATAAACAACAAGAGGAGGTAGGATTCCGTGACTAAATTGATCTTTCCCTCGGGTTTCAAAGCATCCAACCAGTGTTGAATGTCAGAGGGTGGGGTGCGGACAATGCGTCCACATTCTTTTGTATCAGGGAGGTTAACTTGATAGTGAGCCTGATATGGTTGGACAGGAGAATGTAATGAATCCATTGGGAGAGTTTCAAGGGCCGTTGGGAAGGGGGATGTGTTCCAAGGGTAAACGCAGAGGTTCCAATTCTTTGGAAAACTGATCGGCAATATCACTAAACATGGCTTGGTTTTGAGTGTACATGAAAGCTCGGTCACAGGAGAAATGTTTATGAAAAAAAGGGAATGTTGTTTTTCAATTTACCTAGTAAAGATTCAAAGTCATAATGATGATGTTTACAACACAGCAAAGAAAATGAAAGCTTGAGTTGAAAGCTCAATCTTTTAAACACTATAATTTCTTAAAAAAAAAAAAAAAATTTTTTTTTTTTACTTGACTTGGTAATTGTTTTCAAAAGTTTTTCTTCAATACACTTTTTCTTTGGAAAACATTTCTTGTACTCTGGGATGCAATGAAATGATATCCAGTCATGCTTGCACAACATTAGGTGAGTTTTTTCATGATTCAATACTAATCTTAAAGAGATTTATCCGTGAAGGGTTCCTTTTTCTCCAACCTCGGGTCCTAACGAGATGGGTTTAACCTTCTTTTCAAGAGTCCCCATGCATCAGATTACAGGGTTCTCGTTTCGTCAAACGTCTCCACAACAAATAGGCTTTGGTGACGGCACAACTCTTTTTATGGCACATTTTGCAAGGATATTTCAATTTATTGGGTTCTGGGTCCACATAGACGTTCATCTCTTCGGGGCCATTCTTTTCAAAGACAACAACAAGCCCGCCACATACACGTCCATGATTTTACATTCCACGAGCGCGGCCATCACTCGCGTCTCCCATTCAGGCACGAGAGGATATCGAAACCAGAGTGTGTCCATGACGACCACACATTCCGATTCATCCACCGCCAACGCGGCTAGTCCTCCTGGTTGGTGACGAGAGATGAATTGCAAAGGAGTTTTAGCATTGGCCCAAGATGTGGATTCCATGGTATCCATAATCTCTCCACCTTGTTTTCTACGAGATGACAACAGTTTGTTGGTTAGGTGTCAAAGTATGGGTTTCAAACTTTGGGTTTACAATTTCAAACGATGGGTTTCAAACTATGGAATTAAAACGATGGGTTTACTATTTCAAACTTTGGGTTTCAAACTATGGGTTTACTATTTCAAATTATGAAATTTCAACTATGGGTTTCCAGGAGCACTTTTCTTGACACATTCTTCTTTGGTCTCCAGGGGTCGCTTCTTTTTCGTCTGCTGTTCACGGCGCCATTCCGCAATCTCCGCCACCTGCTCTTGGACCGACTCCACGTACCCGTCTCTCGATTCGGGGCACGTTCCCTCAAAAATACTTTCCAAAAAGGATCGACATTCGTGAGGGGTCTGCACGAGCCCCGAGCGATACAACTGACGGACGGCTCGGACGTGTTTGCCACGCGCCTCTTCGGCCTCGTAGCGAAACAGGTCGATATATTTCTTGGGATCCTCTCCCTGGTAGCCGTCCATGGCAAAGAATTCGTACACTGTTTTGGGATCGCTGATTTTCTGTAAAATGCTCGCCAACTTGATCAGATCCGAGGAGCGCACATTGTCTCGACCCAAAATACGCTCGACGCAATGCTGCTCATCCAACGTGGCCTGTTTGGAACGGAGAGTCCAAATGTGAAGCAAATCCTGGTGGAGATGGGGATCCATCAAATAGGGCGCTTGGCGAGACACTTCCAAGACGTGGGACCAGGGTAGATGGAAGGAGTGAGACACGCGTTTCAAAAGGCGCAGGACGAGCGTCTCAAAGGTCAAATGGGGATTGTCGTGTTGTTCCATCTCTCGTGTAAAGACATTGAGGCAGAGTTGACTGTCCATGATGATACTTGATTCTAGCGGTTGACACTTTGAACGATGTAATATAGTAAAAAAAAAATTTTTTTTTTTTTTTTTTACATTGTCAGTTTACAAAATTTTTATTCCTCAAGCAAAAATCATATCCCGTACCTTCTCGAAACTGTTGGCCAAAAAACATTTTTTCCGTCGAGCAGTTCACTTGTACCGAGGGTGCTTCTATACACATGTGAGCACAATTTCGTTTCCAAGCTTCAAAGCTCAAAATTTCCAAGGGAGATCGTTCAGGATTTTTCGCTAACCCATCTCGCGTCAAAGGCAGGGGTCGACCCGTTCGACATTGATACTTTAAAATAGTCATGATATTTTTCATCTGGACACTGTTTTGCAAAGGTAATTGCTCTTGCACCACTCGCATCCAATTGAAAAAGTAGGCCACAATACCACATTTTTGAAAGATGGCCCGAATATCGGAAAAGGCTAACACGCGTTCAGCGTCTAATCGCCTCAACACGCCCAGCCAATGTTTAGCTGACGTTCTGTACACTACTTTGTTGTCGGGTACCACGATAAAGGTACACGTATTTAAATATTTATAGGTCCCATTCAGTGTCCTACCCTTGTTGTACGGGAGGCCACGGGTCAAGAGACAGGCATCGGGTAGCCGTTGGAGCAACTCTTGACCCGTATACCCTCGTGTGAACACGGTCGAATACCCATGGCGTGTAGCCAATTCAAAGACTTGGGTCTGAGTGGAAAAACAATGCAATTCACCTAACAACAAAGCATCAACGTGAAAAGCATCATCTCGTTCTTCTTGGGATTTTAAATGTTTACTATCCAAAGTGCCTTGCGTATCAGATTTGGTCACGCGACACGTCAATTGAATACCAAAAGCATCTCCAGGGCTCGGAAATCGTTTTCGTATCAACCGAACAAATTTTAAACATAAATCAGGTAGACATGCTTGATGTTGGTTGAATCGTCTCAAGTCGGGAACCGATTGTTCGAGATGGTGTTGAAACAATTCCAAAATGGCCTCCAAAGAATGAGGTTGAATAAGATGTAAAATCTGTTGATATATATCGGGTCGGACTGTGGCCACATGATTAAAGATAACGCGAGCGGCAGACATTTGCTAGTAGAAGAGTGAAAGTTGGATTGTGTTCAACTTGTTACTTAAAGTATATTAAAAAAAAAAAAAATTTTTTTTTTTAAAGAGTAACATGTTAGTTTACAAGAATTTATTTATCAAGCAATAGTCATATTTCAACATTCCAGGACATGGTACACTCTAAGCACTTCCACTGTCTGTATTCTCTTCAACAAGACCATTATTCACTTTGTCGTCCAAGGACCATGTCACTCACTGGTGGCAAGTCCATTAAACTGGTAAAGATCTTTTTTCCTTCGGTTCGAGGGTTTCGAACGTGTTTCATTTGCAGATAAGCCACGGTCGAAAAATGTTCCGGGCAACACAATCTCTCGTCGTCCGCTCGCTTGGTCCAAATATGTACACTCGCTCGGGGCGTATACACTTTTAAAATTGGAAATTGACGAATAAATGGATACATTACCATATCCAGCCATGCTTCGGGTGTCATGCTCCATCCGTTCTCTTCCGAGGCATGTTTACACATGAACGCACGTTCGTCTTCTTCACAGATATCATCAGGAGTTTCAAAATCCAAATTAAATTTGAATCCAGTGTCTGTCCGTATACACTCGACCACCACAATATGATCAATCCGATTAAAACCCTGCAACTCGATTCGAGTGCCAACAGGACAACTGAGAACGTACTTTACCAAAAAATCTCGAAAGGTCTTGTGATGGACCATGACCATATAATTTGGGTCAGATAATCTTATGAGAATAGGAATCATCTTTATCGCAGCACCAAATAATCTGTTGTGTATAGAATCTGCACCCAATGTGCCGTTAAAACAAATCAAATAATATTTTGTAGCAGGCAAGTAGTATCTGGATGGCACATTGAAGCTCTAACAAAAAGCTTCAAAGGACTACAAGCTTATTATAAAGTAAAAAAAAAAAAAATTTTTTTTTTTTTTTTACAGGGTAAATTCTATACAATTTTTTATTTTGTCATCTGTACAACATTGCACCGCACAAATATTTCTTCCAACCAAACAATTTATTCCTGGACTTTGTTGACTTGCCCCCAAAATTCATGAAAACTTTTGTAGACTTTTTTTCCTTCAGGTTGTGGATTTCGCACAGACTTCCATTGGATATATCCCACCAATTTCCAATCCGGATGCGGTCGTTTTCCCACCGTCCATACCATATGATCCGTCCAAATGAGGAGCTTCACCCGGTCCGTATACACATACAAAGTGGGAGGTTTTGTATCAAATCCATCCAAAATTAAAGTCCCCATAGTCTCTGGTGTCAGGATCCATTCTATTGGATTGGACACGTAGGTAGACACAAACCTATTGCACTCGTCCGCATGCACCATGGGATCATACAAAAATCCTTCTTCGGTTCGTACAAAACGATTGGTCAGATAATGGTCTTTGCGTCCATTGACGTGCAATTCCGTTCCTACAGGAACATTTAAAATGTAATTCTCTACGAAATTGCGATACACCCATCGATGAATGATGAGCAAATAATGACTGTCCAAACGATACAAGGGATGCATGATGAGTTTCAAAGTGTAATATTGCAAACAACTCTAGTAATTTCACGAGCAGGTCTGTTGAAGCACGCTCTCTATAACCTGCACCCAATGTGCCGTTGAAAAAATTAAAGTTCAATAATATTTTGTAGCAAGCAAGTAGTATCTGGGTGGAACTCTAAAAGCTCTAACAAAAAGCTCCAAGTGACTACAAACTTATATTGAAAAAAAAAAAAAAATTTTTTTTTTTTTTTTTTTTTAGGGTTGCCTTATGCATGTTTGTCTATTTTCTATGGTATGGATTGTAAAAGAAGTGTATGTTTACATTGCAAACAAAACACACCATTTTGACAAATCAAATCATGTTTATTAAGGTCAATTTTACAAACTTTTTAACATAATAATTCATTCAATGTATGTACAATTCTTTCTTTATTGGTTCGGAGACCGTATTTGTTGAAAAAAAGATTAGGCTCCCAGTCAATCTTTCTTTCTTTGCAACGGCGAGGGGCAACGATAACGTTGGCTTTTTCTGTCTTCAACTGAAACATGGGTTTAAAATAGAATTCAGTGTCCACAAAGTTGAAAAAAATGTGAGCATTCAACGTCCATGTTTTCAGTAGATACGCATAATCAATAACTATCAACTTGCAAATATCGGAGCTATTTGCTAGGTTAAACTGAAATCCATCTTTGGTTCGAATAAATTCAAAGGTTTGAAATTTATTTTTCAAAGTATATCCATGTACTTGCACTTTGGTGAGCACTGGACAGTTCAAAATGTACTCCCGCACAAAATCGTTAAAAATACAATTTGGTAGCAAGAAAATGTATTCTTGATCCTTCTTGTAAATCGGAAACATTCTGAATAGACAGGAATAATGCTAGCCAGGAATAACTGTAGCGCCGGCAATAACTCTATGACAATCTGGTTTTAGTTTGAATCAACAACATTAAACTTAAATACCCAGAATAAGTATTTAAAAAAAAAAAAAAAAAATTTTTTTTTTTTTTTTTTTTTTTACCACTTCAGTTTGTTATATAGTTCATCTGAAGCTTTGAGTGTCATTACAGCTTCAACCCGCAAATTATTTGGTACTTTTCAATCTATTGGAAAATAGTGGCAATTTAATATTGAACCATGTGGTTTCAATTAGCACTTAGTATGGATGGTCCCGTCTTAGGTATATTGGTTGGCATGGATAATCTTTTATATTTCCGTATTTTGGATATAGCTAGTCTCCTCGGCAAAAAGAATGGGACCATGTTTGCCAAATGTTTCACGAATGATATTGTTTTGGGAAACCATGTACTACCTCCTACACAACAGTATCCCAAACAAACTGCTCGTGTTCAATTGGTCACCAGAAATGCAGCTCTTCACATTATTGGCCGTAAAAATAAAAAATTGGCCAAAAAACTTTCAAACACCCTCGAGACTGGATATGCTTATGTGCAGGGCAAAAGAACATTTGAATGTTCGTACAAGCAATCTCCTAAATTGGTTGTGGTAGATTGTCCCCATAAAAATACTGTTAAAGTGGCCCAATGGATACGAGAATTTACACAGGATTTGGAGTTGCAACGAAAACGGGATTTTGAATTCTTGAGGCAATACATTTGGTCTGTCAGCCTGGAAAGTGGGATGAACAATAGGGAGGAGGCTGAGAACCATATCCTAAATAATGATCGAATGATGGAGGAGACTGTAGAATGTACTATTGAGGAAGGTGGGGTGTCGAATGCAGAGAATGTAATGGAGGGGGTAAGGAATAGCGGAGAAAATGTTTCTATGGAGGGGGTAAGGAATAGCGGAGAAAATGCAATAGACGAAGGAGAGGTAAATAATGCAGAACATGTTTCTATGGAGGGGGTATATAATGCAGAACATACCATGGAGGAGGTAAATAATAGCGGAGAAAATGTTTCTATGGAGGGGTATATAATGCAGAACATACCATGGAGGAGGTAAATAATAGCGGAGAAAATGTTTCTATGGAGTTGATAAATAACAGCCAAGAAAATGTTTCTATGGAGGGGGTAAATAATATCGGAGGAAATATTTTTGTGGAGGAAAATCGAATGGATGGTGCTGAAAGTTTATTTCAAATGGCTACCGAGTCTGCATTTAAAAGCTATTTAAATAACAATCCGGATGGATTTGAACTATTCACACAAATTCCTTACACTATTCATTTCACGAGAACATTAAATAGAAGGATTATGATAGTTGTTCCCGATGAATAAACACAATAGAATTGAAATTTTCTTTGGACTCTCCAAACTGTATCAAAAAATGGTACAAAAGTGCGTTAAAAATGATTTGTATAAAAAACTATTAGTACATGACAAAAAAAAAAAAAAAAAAAATTTTTTTTTTTTTTTTTTTTGCTTAATATATTCTAGTGAGTGCTTTGTAAAAGTGTTACTCAAATCAGTTGTGTGAGTCAAGGGTACATTGTGTGATGGATCCAATGGAATCTCAATCTTTTCCCAATGAGGAAATGTTTTCATTGCAATCTAGCCCAACTTTATCGCCTTCTAATATTGAACCATTTGAATCACCACTTTTGTTTCAACTGCATTCTTCAAACGAACCATTTGAATCACCCCATGCTGAAGTGATCCAACCTTTGCCCAATGCTGAAGTGACCCAACCTTTGCCGAATCATCAACCCTCGACTTTCTTGAACACTACTGAAATTCATCCAGCAGATCTCAAAACTGGTGATGAACCAGTCAGTGTACATTATATCTCACCTCATGACACCATTTCAACGATTCCAACTCAAAGATTAAGTCACTATGTGACTGTGACTGGAAATCAACACCGAAATTTGTTTTTTCTTGCTCTTCGTTTCAAAAACCCAGTCATTATTCAAAAACATTTTGGATTTTCAAGCTGTACGCTACAAATGCCTAAAGAAACATGCCTTTTAGTGGATGTCAACTGTCCTACACTCAAACTGAACCTAGTGGAGCCTACCTTATTGTTTACGTTTCAAACTCGACAAGGAAAAAGCCCCACGGAATGTGAATTATTGCAAATGTTGTTTCCAAAGAACAGTTTAGTGGTGATGCAATGTTACGTTCGAACTTTATTTGTGGTCAGCCGTTGCAACCCTTTCCAATCCATGTGGACTCGAATTCGTAAAAATGGTGCTTTTCAAGGCCTGGTGAAAATGTATTACAGTTGTATTGCGAAAGTCTATCCTTTTACAGCACAAGTGGCCTCTACTTTGCGCTTATTCAAGCGAATCAAAACAATGAACATTGACAATTTTAATACTTGGTACCCATTGGCCCAACGTATGACTACTCCCTGCATGCTTGAACTTTTTAACCACGCACCTTCTATTGTTTTTGGACGGATTTTGTTTCAAATCCTGAAGCGTTCCTCGCAACATGTCCTTTCTCCTCAACATCCTCCACCCGAGTTTTACACGTGTCAAACCACCCTGAGTGATACGGATCCGGTGGGCATTGCTTGCCGTATTGTCAATTTCAGAGTGGAATATGTTTCGGTCATGATTTTGTCTTACACCAAAGAGTGGTTTTTGGATACCAACAACATGTCTTGCTGTTTTGTTCCCACGAACCGAAATGCCCTGTGCCGATTCTGGTTTCCGTTATTCAAAGACAAAGCTACCTGGGATAATTTTGGACTGGGATGGTATCTCTCCAATTTTGTGATTAATTGTACCCATTTGGTTTCTTTGATTGATTATGTGTCTGTTCAATCGTCAGAACCGTATCGTTATATTCGAAATGATTTGATACAAATTTATTACATTTTGAGAGGAGAGGTCAAATCAAGATGGTCCTAAAGACGCTAGTGGATGCCATCTTGCAATCTCAACGGGATCCTTACAATTTACTTCACGTTCAATTGGTGCAAACTTTGAAAAAGGATATTTCTCGCGATGTGACAGAGGCTTTTACCAAAAGTCAACCGTTAGTGGACCAGTATCCTGAATTGTACCGCAGCAGTTCTAGTTTTTTGGATTTTTTATTCAAGTTGTGTAATGTTCCTTCCCCTCCATCACCCTATTGTCAAGGAGAGGATTTGCAAAAGAGGTTGGCCTCCAAAGAAAGGGAATTGGTGAGTTTGCAAGAAACATTGAGGGAAAAGGGCTATTGTTATGACACAGAAAAAAGGGATTATGAGATGCAAATAAAGAGTTGGAGAGAAAAAGCCCTACAATATGAGGCAACTATTCAGAATTTACAAGAAAGTATATCCCATTATGAGGTAGAAAACAACACTTTGCGTGAAAAATTAACAAACTGTCAAGCAGAATTGAATGAATGTTTACATAGAGAAAATAACACATTGGAAGGAGGAGGTTTATTTGTACATTCAAATAACTGCTTCCTTGAAGAATCTCCTCGTCCGACTGCGTTGGAGTTTTCCTCGTCAGAGGAGCCTACTCACCATGCTTTGGAATATCCTTCCCAAAACGAACGTGTTTTGGGGGAAATGGTTGAATGGAAACAGGAGTTGAGGTCCTTTTTGGAACAATTCAAAAAAGACATGTCTACCAATTTTACTTTAACCACAGAACAAAATGAAAAAATTTCAAAAGTATTGGAAACTTTACATCCTGTTCCACCCTCAGAGCCTTCGAGCCTTCAGCAGAGCCTACAGTGTCTGTAGATGAGATTAGTACGAAATTATTTGATACGTTTGAACAATTGTTGCATCGAAAGTTGTCCAAAGACCATTTGAAACACATGTTGAAAACGTTTCAACTCGATGAACATTTTAATAGTCTCGAAATCAATATACGGAGTGTCCCGCAATTAGGAAAGACGTCACGTCAAAAAGTTTTGACCCATGTGAATCATACAAAATACAAAGTGAAAGAGGTGATTGAATCTTTTTTTCAAAAATTATCCACCTTGTTTGGAAGTGATTTACCCTCTTTATATTTGATGGAACGTTTAGATTTCTTGGAAGAAAAATATTTGGCCAAAAACACTCAACTGGCCGAGGAGCCTTCCAAACTAAAAGAGTTTGTCAGACAGTATTTTCCTGAAATTGCTTTTTCAGAAAATTGGCAAGAGTTATTCAGTAATGAGGTGAAATCTTTTACAGAAAGGATTACTTCGTTTCAAGAATCTTTAAAAACTGTTGCAACTCGTTGGAATTTTCATTATATTCCGGGCTTGGAACATGGTTGGTTTGAGACCATGGAGAAAAAGCTTCAATATTCACAAGCTTTGGAAAAACAGTTGATGGACACCAATATGAAATTAAATTCCATTTATGAAAAAATGTTAAGCACTCTAGACTATAATAGTAAAATGACAGCTTTGCAAAATCCCACCACCCTAGACCAACAATTCTTTGATTGGGTGAGGAATGGTGTGCAACAGTTGAGAAATGATTTGGACGTGGCTCGGACACAATTGGTACAAGCCATTGAATCTCCTTCCAACTACGAAGTCACTGAAGTGGTTGAAAATTTACCGGCCATCTGTGGTATTGACATTGATTCAGAATTAAAGCAAGAAAGAGACCATTTGAAGGTAGAAAGAGACCAGTTGAAGGAAGAAAATGATCATTTAAAGACGGAAAGAAACCAATTGATGATTCAAAATGGTATAATGAAGGAAAATAGGGATACATTCTGGAGAGAAACTGAAATATTGAGGAACGAAAAGGATGCATTAAAGGTTGAAAGAGATCAATGTTTAAAAGGAAGTGATCGATTAAAGAAAAAAACAAACCTATTAAAGGTAGAAGGGGGTGAATGGAAACAGCGTTGTACGGAGCTAGAGCATGAATTGAAGCAAGAAAAACTCAGATTGGTTGAACAGTACAATGTATTTCAGAAAGAATTGGAGGTAGTTCAAAAAGAGTGCAAAAAGTTGGTAGATCCTTTCAAGATTGAAACGTTCGTAATGGATGTACAGAAAAAGTATGGCCTGGCAGAGGACATTTACAAAAATATTATAGAGTTATTAAATCACTTTAACATGACACTGGCCACTCATCATTGGCCCCAGGAAATAATCTCCAAATTCAAACAATTGGAATGTTTGAAAGGAAAATACGAGACATTACTTGTGAATCATGATGAAATGCAAAATAAATACGAAAAAGATCTGGAAAGGATTATCGAAACCAACACTACACAACAAAATCAAATAAAACAACAGTTACGGGAACGTGAAGCTGAGTTGCAGGATTGTAGGGACAAATTGTTGGAACCAAAAAGCGAAACTCTAGTAGAGGGAGGCTCTTGTACACCCAATAAAAAGTTTAAGCGTACAACGATTGCCAATACAGAAGACAATGGTGAAGATTGGAAAACGAAATATTTTGAATTGGAAAAACAATTATCTCAGTCAACACATGATGTATCCCTAGTGCAAATGAAATGCCTTTTTATGGCATTTTTTCAATTGTATTTCAAATTAATGTACGATTTCAAATGGAAAAAATTGCCTGACCCCTTGGGACCAGAGTTGATCAAGGAAGTTTGGGAAAAATTGAGGAGGCTAACTAGTTTAATGCAGCAAACCAGGGACAATGAAATATTGAATATTTTGTTGGGATATGTTGATGCTGAATTGCGTGTAATACTTGTAGGTGAATGTGCTGTACAGGTCTATAAAGACAAGATCAAACATTGTGATACGGTGTCAAAATTGTTGGATGCAAGTGTCGAGCAAATTGAATTTTTTATTGAATATCAATACAAAATGCAAGTTGAAGAAGAATAAAAAAAAAAAAAAAAAAAAAATTTTTTTTTTTTTTTTTTTTTGTAAGTAACACTCAAATCAGTTCAACATTCAAAAGAATTGAGCCAATTTGCAAAACCAATAACAGTCGTCAAAATTTTTTCCAAATGTTGCCAATTCATTCCATTTTTTTACATAACCTACCACAAGAAAAGCAAATACAACGATATTGATCAGGAAAAACAGAACGCAGTACCATCTACGAGTAATTATAATGCACAATCCAATCACTCCAGTTGTGTAGAGTGCACATGCAGCCAATGTTCCAATGACTATTCGATCCATCCAGCTTTAATTTTTTCTTGAATCATGTATTTTCGCCACTCCTCGGGCGCGACTTGTTGATACAATGTATGCCAGGTCAATTTGATATAAGCATGGTACAAACGATGATTCCAGCAGACAAATAGCATCATAAACCACAGCATAATGATGAGCATGTTGAGTTCTTTTTTCAATGTAAATAAAGCAATGGATATTCAACCCAATCTGTCAAAAAGGAAACTGAAAACTCCTAGAAATTCTGCACCACGCAAGGTGGCAAAGACGGCTCACTTATTGAATCCACCCGAGGATGACCCTCCTAAAGCGGATGTGCCTATTCTTGAAGCCCTAGAAAATCAACCTCCTTTGCTGGAGAAATTAGGTACGAACCTAGATAATACCTTACCTCTTTTGGAAGAAATGGATATTGAAAACCCCGTTTTGGAGGGTGAACCCGTCTTGAAGGATCCTCCTGCTGCAGATCACGTTAAACTGGAGGATCCTCCTGCCGATCACGTCAAATTGGAGGATCCTCCTGCCGATCACGTCAAATTGGAGGATCCTCCTGCCGATCCCTCTGAACTGGATCCTGTGGCATTGGATCCTGTGGCATTGGCAGGGGACGACGCTGTCATGGTAGATAATTATGAGGAACCAGAAAATGACGAAAAGGAGGAATTTTATCCCAATAAAACCTATGCTCGTAAAATGCTGAACGTTGACAAGTACGCTGTCAACCACGTTGGAGACCAGATATACAATCCCCTTTCAAGGCAGTATGCTACCTATCTTATCGAAGAAGCTGGAGTGAATCATAAGGTCCAATTTGTTCCCAGAAATGCCAATGGATCTTTCAATTTCATAAAAGATCATGATGGCATGATTCTTTACCCCTTTAATTTGACCGTCAATTTTCCCATTTTCCCACAGAATCAGAAAGGGGAGTATATGTATTTTCGAATAAATAATGTGGATCATTACCCTCGGAATGCCAACGGAACCCCCATTTATGTCAAGAATAAGGAGGGGAGAGAAATTCCCCCTTTTAATGAGCAGAATGTACCCTTTTATGCCAAGGATGCCAGTGGAAAGGAATGTTACCCCAAAGATGCCTATGGGGATGAATATTACATTTGGAATGTATGGACCCATGTTCCTGCCACACATAATGGAGAAGCGTATTATGCCAAAAATCATTTGGGTGAAGAAATGTACCCGAAACGTCTCCCTGCAAAAGATTAGACAAGATTATGTCCACACCCAACTATCCCAAGGATTCATCGGGGAATGAATCCTATCTCAAAAATGAGAAGGGAGATGAATATTATTTTACTCAGAGAAAACCCGTTTTTGCTGTCAAGGAGGGTAGACCCTTTTATGCCAAAGACAAATATCAAAATGAATTTTATCCCGTAATTAATAACCGAGAAGTAGCTATTGGCTACTTTTTCTCCAAAATTTACGCCAAAACGGCTTCAGGAAAGGAAATATACCCACACGATGCTGAAGGAAACGAAGTCATCCTCCCCAAACTAGGTACTTTGAGTTGGAACTACGCAAAAGATGAAGACGGTAATGCTTATTACCCCACAGATAAAACCGGCGAGGAGATAGTGCAGGGTGATTACATTTATGACGAGGATGGAAGCTTCAAATACCCTTTGAATCGAGAGGGAATGCCCAAATATGAAAAGGATGACACCACCCATGACGAGGTGTATGTGATCAAAATGGATTTATCCATTAATTGGGGAGTGGATAAAAACGGCAATCAAAGATATGCTAAAAAAGAAAATGGGGATGAATATTATCCAATAAATGGAGAATTCATCTACGACCCTTCTGGTTCACCTCAATATGCTCGCACAAGAGAGGGAAACATCATATTTCCCTTGGATGTCGAAAGAAATGAAAGTTATTTAATGGATGATGGGGGATCTGATGTGATCTATATGGGTGACGTGTTACTCGATCGATACGCCAAAACACGAAGCGGGGAGGAAATTTATCCTATTCAAATAACACATCAGATTGCTAGAAGGTATAAAGAAGTCCTATTGAATGAAAAGTATGCGACAACACATTTGCAAGAAGTCAAATATCCATTGGATGAATATGGGAATGAATATACATTGGACATACCTATTCAGATAGCAGGGAAGGAAAAGGACTACTTTCCTCGAGGATATCCCATTACCAATGACAATTGGGTAATTGTTCCTGAAGTGGAGGGAAAAGAATTCATTTCGGATCAATTGTTACCCAAAGTGCAAGCTACCAACATTATAGGTAAATTATATCGAGAGGGTAAACATTATCGAGATTATGTGACCAATGTAAAATCTACACGTCTGTCTCGTGCTGCTAGACAAAAGTACAACATTTTTCCTTACGTACTAGGTGCCAGCAATCCTCCTCCTTTGAATAATCTTTTAAATCCTCCTCCCGTTCCTCCCAACAAACCATTACCCAAAGTTTCCCAACCCCTCAACTGGTCTTTGATAGGAATGGTTTTGATAGGTTTCATCTATTTATTGTACCAATTTTTCTTGAAAGCGACAAAGTAAACATGTCGACCAGTCCTTCTGAATGGTTATGGCATGTATTTGAGACGCTGCTCCAATAAAGATTAGACAAGATGTCAACACCCTTATATCTCAAGGATCCGTCGGGAAATGAATTGTATCTCACAAATAATGAGGGAGATGAATATTATTTGACCGGAAGAACACAAGTGTTTGCCATCAAGGAGGGTAAACGTTATTATGCCAAAGACAAAGATAAAAATGAAATTTATCCCATAGTGAATAACAAGGCACAAACTATTCCTTTCCTTTATGCCAAAAATGCTTTAGGAAATGACACCTATCCCACGGATGCCCATGGAAACGAATTTCCTATCCCGGAACAAGGCACGGGGGGTTTTATGTATGCAACAGATAAAGATGGTAATGCTTTTTACCCCACAGATAACACTGGAAAGGAAATAACGTATGGTAAATACATTTATAAAAAAGATGGGTTCATCCAATTCCCTTTAAATCGAGAGGGGTATCCCGAGTATCAAACGGATGACGCGACGAATGACGAGGTGTATGTGATCAAAATGGATGGATCCGTTCATTGGGGAGTAGATCAAAATGGCAATCAAAGATATGCTAAAAAAGAAAATGGAGATGAATATTATCCAATGAATGGAGAATTTGCCCGCGACCAGAATGGTACACCTCAATATGCTCGCACAAGTGATGGGGAAGTAATATTTCCCTTGGACGCCAAAGGAAACGAAAGTTATTTAAAGGACAATGGGGAATCGCATGTGATACATGTAGATAATGTGTTACTCGATCGATACATCAAAACAAAAAACGGGGAGGAAATGTATCCTATTCAAATGATGAAACCTACACATTTTAAAGAGGTCATATTGAATGAAAAGTATGCTAAAACTGCGTTGCAAGAAGCCAAATATCCTTTGGACGAATATGGGAATGAATACACTTTGAAAATACCAGCTGACATAGCAGGGAAGGAAAAAGACTACTTTCCTTTAGGATATCCCATTACAAACGATAATTTCATAATTATTCCTGAAGTCAATGGGAAAAAAATTATTTCTGACCAATTGTTTCCCAATGTACAAGTTACCAACATTACAGGTATATTATATCGGGAGGACAAAAATTATCGAGATTATGTGACCAATCTAAAATCTACACGTTTGTCTCGTGCTGCTGATAAAGGATATATGGTCGTGGCTATAAACAATGTTGTACAGGGAGGGAATGCAAAACCTCTGAAAAAACATTCGCCAAAGATTTCCTATTCACTACGCTGGTCGTTGATTGGAATTGTCATTTTAATCTTGTTGGCTATTGTATATTGCCTGTATAAATTTCTCTTTCAACCAATAACGTAAAAAAAAAAAAAAAAAAAAAATTTTTTTTTTTTTTTTTTTTTAATACACAACTTTTTAATCACAATGTAATAAAGACTTATGGCGAGTGCATTCAATGTCGTTTCACGTATTGAAAATATTTTGGCTGCAGATGATCAGGATCAAGTCAAGGACTCGTTTGGAGCAATTGAACAACAGATTGCCAAAATTGTCTTGATTTTGGCTGCTCTTCCTTCCATTATCTTCCCTATCGCCTATCACAATTTTCGCCAGAGTTTTTATTGGGTTACCTGCTTTATGATTGCCTACTTGATTGCATTGTTTTTAGTCATTCATTACCGGCTAGATTTAATCGTTTCTCTATCCGAGCATTTGAATTATGCATGAATACGAATTTCGGTATGTTGTTCAAGATACCACGCCGTTCCATTTACAAGACATTTTTCCCGAGTGTACTGTGCAAGTGCAACCCGTATGGTATGTTAAACCTCATTTTAGATACAAAAACAAACGTTTGGAAACAAAACACATTGTCTCGACCGAAGCTGTATTTTATGATGGCTTATGGTTTAAATGGGTCCATTCCATTGAAACGCCTCATATCTCATGGAGCTCTTTGACACACAAAAAATTTTTGGATGCGGCAGGAAATTTTCAATGTCCTTTTCGAAATGAAACCAGGCATGTCTGGACACTGGATAATCAGGCTCAAGTGTATACGTTTGCCCATCCAGACGGAACGTATCGTCTCGTTTTTGAATGGGAATATGGAGTATTTTCTAAACCAGTTAAAAAATTTGATGCAGAGTCCTTACTAGAAAATTTGGGCAAATATTGGCAAGTGTATGAGTATTTTCGTTCCTTTTCCTCTCCTACCTATCGCATCAATGAAACATTTTCCCGTAAACCTGTCACCTGTGTGGCAAATTTTCAAGGTTTAAAGGGAGTGTTTGCTCATAAATTGGATGGTACCTTTGGATTAGTGTATAGTTTTCCAGAGTACATTAAAGAAAAATGGGAAGGAGGTATTCACAAAATTCACAAAGGAATTTCCTTGGGAGATGGAATTGTTTTTTCAGCCGAAAAACTATCCAATGGTACGGTAGTATTACTGGACGTGTATCAAGTCAGAGGGTTTCCAACCGCTCAATGGAATCGAGAAATTGTTTTGATGAATTTTTTACAACACCTCTCCTTACCAGAAGGATATGAAACGCAAAAATACTGTCAAAGAGTCGAAGATCTTCCGATGATTCGGTATGAAACGGATGGTTACATTATTCACAATACCACGACAGATAAAATTGTTAAAGTGAAACATACTCATTCGCTAGATGTAGTATACATGGATGGGTTTTTTTGGTTACCTGGCAAGGAAAAACCTGGTTTATACCGGCGTTTCAAAGCATTGGAAAAGGGATTGCAAAACGGACACGTGTATGAAGTGTCGGTGAAGAATGGCAACGTTTTACGGGAACGAAAGGACCGATTCATTGGCAATACATGGAAACAAATTGAAAATATCTTGGAAAAACAATCTTGGCAAGGTCCAACAATTCATGAAGTTGTAAAGGTAATAAAAACTACAAAGAGAAAATGCAAGTCCAAAGCTACATAAAAAAAAAAAAAAAAAAAAATTTTTTTTTTTTTTTTTTTTTTTTTTTTTAGACTTGAAGGTTTATAAGCAGGACAACTGCTTGACTAGGCAACACACATTTTTCAGTTTTTTAACTGGATACAAGTAATCAAGTAAACTTACTATGATGGATGCGTATTCAACTCTTGTAGATCAGATTTTGAAAACACCCGTCTTGGCCAATAAGGTACAAGACATGGTCCGTGAATCGGATCATACTTCTCTCAATTTAGTGGCTTTGGATTGGAAGTCACAGCTTGCAAATTATGCTCATTATCAGCAGTTTCAAAAGGAGGCTAGAAATATGTTTTCAGCCGAGCGTACGAGTTTCAACAGCCAATTTAGGGTGCAAAATCTGAAAAATGCAGAAACGTCCTTAAAAGTTATTTTAGCTGGAGTGTCTAATGTGTATCGCCCTTATACGAAATCGGCAAACAAACTCCCCCTCTCCATTACTATCCGAGATTCTCCTGCGATGAATATGCTAACGAAAGCAATGACGAGTGATGTGGATCTCAATAAGGCTCGTTTGTCCGATACTGTCAAAGTCAATTTTGGAACGTGCAGCCTATACTGTCACCACTGTAGTAATGCCATGGAGAGTATGGCTTCCCAAGGCGTCAAACTGATGTTTGATTGCAGCCAGCCTTGTATTGCAGATATACATGTCTTTAATGGGGAGACGTTGGTCAATCGGTTTGGAGCTCAGATTAAATCCTACTTTCCCGATTCATTTATTGCGCTTATGGAAATTGAATTGAATGTGCGGTATTTTTATGCCGTCAAAGATGCTTCCATAGATATGGTGCGAGTCGGAGGCCGAATCTTGAAAATGGTGGCTTTTCCCGAGTCTAATTTGAAACAAACCAAGGTATGTTTGGGAGATTTGAATTTGTTGGCACAAGTGGAACCCAATCAAGATCAATACTTTGTGCCCCCAGAGTTTAATGGATCAACGGAAAAACGTGGTCTTGAAGATGATACTGAGGAGACTGTAGTGGATTGTATACCCACCAAGCACCAAAAAACTTGGGACCCTTCAGTTGTATATGATGTAGAACAAAGTACAGTAGAGTTTGCTTAAGAAAAACACAAAGCTCTTGTGAATGCTTAAAAAAAAAAAAAAAAAAAAAAAATTTTTTTTTTTTTTTTTTTTTTTTAGATACAACTTGTTGTAAATGCTTTATTGATGGCATTATTAGTTGATAGTCTCTGTGCAGCAAGTCTTGGATTTGAATTAATGACTTCTTTTGGATGAGCTATAACTAGTTCATCATAATATCCATAATCATTTGTTTTCACTTGTCCCCTTGTAGCCCCATGCACAACAATAACATCTGGGTCACTAATATCTGACACGGCTACAAGCCCCACGTCCTTAACAAATACTGCATTATACATCAAACGAGGTAGCTCTATGGTTTGATCGTCCAAATCAGATACCAAATGGCTAGAATATTCGAATCGACTCATCATGTATTTATAACTGGCAGATAAACCCAATTTAGTGATGGATGTTTCCATTTCATCCACAGGTAGGATAATGTTATTAATTCGATTCTCAATGGAGAGTTTTTCAATAAACGTTTCAGAAATGGCCATTTTGGATCGGATATAAGCAATGACTTTAGGATCATTTTCACACTCTTTTGTGGGATTATTGTTAATGTTATCACTTGTCTCGGATAAATTGCGAATCAGTTCATATACGAGCCGATCACTTTTGGAAAATCGGCCATCCCGTAGAACACGTTTCATAAACTCATCGGTTCGTGGATTAATTTTGTACTTTAAATCCGCTTCTGTTCGGGCCACTTGCTGAGGTCGATAAATTTTGTCATACATTTTTTGTACAGGAAGAATGATATCATACTTTTTGAAATACATGCCTGACACAGGTTTCAGGGTCCATCCAAGAAAAACAATTTCCATGGGTGTTTCTACAAAGGAAAAAAACACTTCCAAACCAAAATATTGATTCAAGTGTTTTTCACAAATAAGATTCGTCAAATGATTGTTTCTTTTCCCACTGCAATCTCCTTTACCGGTGTTATAAATACAAACGGTCGACTCCATATTTTGACACTTGTTTTCTCGAATTACGAAACAAGCTATGGTGGCCTGGAAAAAATGGGTTGTGAAACGTCCACCTGTGACTGGAAAATTTAAAGCTTTCAAAAAAACAGCGAAAAATGTCAAACATTTGCAAGCCTCGTCAAAAAGAATAAGGCATTGCAAGGAGTCATTAAAACAATTTTCAGTAAAAAGGGTGTCAAAGTCACTGCTTTGGCAACAGTGGTAGGAGTAGGGATATCTTATATTGATAATTATATTCAATCCAATTCAGGTTGTTTCTTACATAGCGGTTCGTCCGTGTGTAAAGTGAAATCATTGAGTTGTTGCCAACCCGAAGCAGTGGATAAGGTACCCTATTGTCCCGACCAGCAGACATTAGGAAATCCCTGCAATGGATATAATGAAGATGTGGAAAAAACATGCTGTCGGTTGTGTGATTGTCAATATAACAATTGTCTACCTCATCAAAAAATGGAATGCCAACGACCGACGATTGCCGAAGCCTTGTCATATTATGCTCAAGAAATGACTTCTTCTGTGTGGTCGGGATTCATGTTTCTCGTACCCTGGTTAATGTGGGTTGTGGGAACCGGAATAGCGTTACTAGTCGTATGGATTGCATGGAATGTATACAAGAAAACAAGACTAAAATGATAAAGTATTTACAAAAATTGTGGCTTCCCAACGATGAGTTGATTGCTCACATACGCAGGAATCACCACTTGGATCCGAGTCTCTTTCCTCGTTACACGACACCCAAACCATTTGAAAGACGTATAACCTTCGACATTGTGCAAAATAAGTATGTGGTGGCAGCGGCCAAGGAATATATCGAGCATTTGTTGAAAAATAAGGAAGAATATGGTTATCTGTACCATCTGATGAAACAAAATCTATACATTCAATTTGATGTGAAATTTAACGGAGAATTGGCTATTGAATGTGCTCGATATGATCAAGTGGTAGAGGCGATCGATGAGCTGGCACGAGAATGGGCATGTAAAAACAGTTTAATGTATGAAGTGACTAGACTAGAATTGTTGTATTTTTTCATCTTGTTGATGAATCCGGAAATAAATTGGGCGACTGTGGATTTCCTTTTGCAGGGAACAAAAGGTCACGCTCATTTGATTGCAGCTCGAGCTAAACAACTGTCTGAAAAATTATCAAAACAACAAAAGTTTAATTAAAAAAAAAAAAAAAAAAAAAAATTTTTTTTTTTTTTTTTTTTTCAACTTATGGAGCAGCTACCTTCAGAATGCTTAGATTCAATGGAATTTCCCAGCCGTAAGTTATTCACCACTTCTGCCTCTTCTGGACCCATGCTTAATGTAATGTTATTGTCACTCAACATGATTCGATTTCCTTTTTGTTTTCGTTTGGCTTTCGAGTCAATTTTTGTTTCAAAACAAATCTTGTGTCTCGCCAGTGTTAGAGCCATTTGTATCATGGACACATCCACAAGGTCCATTTTCATGGACCCAGCATGATTTTCAAAAAAATTCAACCACTGTTGGACTAATTTAGGTAAATGCCTCTGAGTTGGATATTCAGACTGGTTTTGTGCTGCCGTTAAACACCATGCATTCAAAGAAACTCCTTTCATTTGAACTCTATGTAAAGAGTATTGGGTATTATATTGAAAGGTTTCCAACACTGAGCACTCCTTCAATACGGAAGGATTTGCTGGTGTCAACACACTTTGTACATTTCGGTTGGAATCATAGGTTGGACGACTTTCCAACACGGGAAAACTAAAACAAAAAAAGCTGTTTTGGTACATGAAACCTATCACCACTCCATCTACACTCACTTTTTCCATTTCCAAAGTCAACACTGGGGAAACATACTGTATGGGAGTCCAATGGGTACTGGGTACTTCATTATACAAAGTGTACACGTCGTAAGGATAACGCACGTACAAGACGCGTGTAGGTAGCTGTCCATTCACTGCCAAGGCTACAAACCTTTTGTCGTCTTTGGCATTGGGACGAGTTCCATCAAACATTAACCGAAAAGGCCATTCAATAATTAAACCCACATTTTGTAATACTGTTTCAGATTCTTGGCCTTCGTGAGCCAGCAAATAACTTCTGTAATAGGAAGCGAGAATATCTTGGATTAAACAGCAAGGATGACGCATGGAAAGACGTTTTTGAATCACTCCAGCGGAAATGGCTCGTTCGTCGGGCAAATAAGGAAATCCTACCGGTTGAAAAGGTATCATTTTAGGAAGTGCAATAGTTTCTTGGGTGAGAAATGGAAGAGTCATGACATCTCGACGCGTTTTCCATTCAGAAGCCACCGATAGAACCTGTTGCATAGGTTCATTACTCAGAAGACAAATGCGGTACTGGGAACCATTTTGAGAGGGTTCAAAATAACATCCCCCAGGAGAAGGTAAATCATTTTTATCCAAATACAAAACGCAATTTTTGTACATGAAAATGTAATCATTGGCCGCTCGAGCCATGCCTTGCAAATAGGCAGCCACTAGGGAAGGATCACTCACAAAATAGGGAGTAGCGTACAGTTGAAACGTGGCAGCATCTTCCAAAGAAGGCATTATAATTTTGGAATTGCCCAAAACGGCAGTCCACGAATCATGTTCACAAGCTACAGTAAGAGGGTCTTCTGTTTTGAAAAACACTTTGAGAGCTTCAGCAAAAGTATGTTTGGCATCTGTGGTTAAGCGATCAAACCGATAGAGATGTAAGAGGGACCAATTGGTAAAGGGTTCATCGGCAAAATCCAAAATGACTGTAAAGTCTTCTGTACGAAACGAGGTACAACCATGAAAGCGACTATAGAGACAGCTGTATCTAGGAAAATTCATTCTTTCTTTATTCAGATTAAAAAAAAAAAAAAAAAAAAAAAATTTTTTTTTTTTTTTTTTTTTCATAATACAAGCTTTGAGTGTCATTGTTTGCTTACACCATTCAATATCTGACCCGGATGGCTTATCACAAATGTTGCACGTCTTATGGAATCGTGGTAAAGACGGAATGCAAACGCATTATGGTCCTTCGCCGAAAGGTTCCCTATTGTATTCAAGATTTTTTTCATCGTTTACACAAAAAGAAACAACCATGGCCCTCATCTCCCTCCCTATTTTTTGATGTACGGGTTCAATTTGAAAAGGAATGGATGCCCAAGATGAAAAAACATGAATTGGAGGATTACAAACGATATTTAAAAGGAGAATACTATGAAGATCTGTATGATTTTCCCCATGGGCAACTAAGAAGTAAACCAAAGGAGAAAGTCTCTACGACTGAACTTTTTTATGCTGCTTATAGGGAATTTCAAGAAGAAACTGGATTTCATTTCAAATTTACGAAAGAAGAGATTGAGGACTATCCTTTGGTAACTTTACAATATACGGGTTTGGATGGTTCTGTGTACAAGCAAAATTATTTTATTGTCAATAATGTAAGAGGGTTGAAAAGACATGTGTATTTCAATTCGTTCAACAAATCATACACGGGGCAAGTTACCTCTTGGAATGATGATCGTTTGATTTACCAAAGCCTTCTGCTTCCAATTGAAGTAGCCTATAGAAAGTTTACCATTCAACAAAAAATGAGAAGTGACTTGAAACATTTGTTGTGTTCCAATTACTTGGAACGATTGTATGACTATACGTTATTGGACAAAGATGAAGAAAATAATCATGAAAATGCACTTTCTCTCATGAAACCTCGCTAACCAGTACAACAAACGAGGTAAGTGCTTCCAAACTATATTAAAAAAAAAAAAAAATTTTTTTTTTTTTTTTTTTTTTTTTGAATGTATTAAAGACAAAAGATGTTGCAAGTACTGAATCTCAAGTAATGATGTTTGACTTGCAAAGAATACAAACTTTAGTGGCTGAACGATATTTTCGTTTACTTCATGGCTACCATCAACCAGATTTATTACAGCGTTTCATGCAGAGATGGATGGATCTACTTTCCATGTATTCATCCCAAACTAAATTTGTTTCATTTGATCCACCTACACCCATTTTGGACCGTTTAGTTCCTATGGCTGTTGGCGTATTGGTGGTTCCTTTTCCGAATACAATCATACCTCCAGGTTTGAAACGCATTAGTATTTTTCCTCTCTACCCTTTCCGAATACAATACACTTCTCACACCGAATGCAGTCGAGATGGTATGGAAATGTTGTACTTGTATCTCAAATTGACTGGTATTAAAACTATTGGATTTTTTAAAGTACCTCTCTCTACTCAACATCACACACTGATTCCTGAATTGCAACAATTATTTCCCAATTTACATATTTATGGTTCTTCTACTTTCAATAATTTTAGGACAGTATGCCATCGAGAAGCTAGAAAGTCATTGTCAGGTGGTTCAAAATTTTAATGACATTATTTAAATGAGTGGGGTAGGGTACAATGACTGCCGGTTCTTTCATCCAATCCAACAAGTAATTATAATGCAATATGTAATGTTCCCGTTGTGTATCCAAACGAATGGCTGGAATGTACGTGTCCAAGGAATTGGTTTGAACATATAAATACACCAATTGGTTGTCTACCAAGACGTACCAATCCGAAGGAAGAATGCGTACGACTCGATAATCCTTCCATGTCCAGATCATGGCGTAATGCTTATGAGCGGGACGTCCGGGGACGGGTTCCAGATTAAACAGGAGTAATAAAAGACAAAGTATGGTAAAAATCCAGTACATTTCGTTCATTTTATTCTTAATTTTAATTGTGACCCTAGTCAATCTTTTTTACAAACCCTGGCTGTATGATGTGAAATCTAAACTACCCAGCCTATTCACGGGTTCATGGGTATCTTCCATTTCTCGATCCACCTGCCCTTTGTATGGATTCAAATGTCCTACAGACGAGCCTTGTGATTGTAGCCAAATGTGTTCCAATGGGGATTTTGTTTCATTTCGAGTGTTATCAAAAGATGAAATTTTTTTAATGGATCAGCATTTAACTCCAGGAATGTATTGTCTTCCCCGAGGGATTGGAAATTGCAATCAAAAAACATCGTATCATGTATTTTCCTTGACGGGGTGGAAATGTATTCCCCGGCACCAAACCTTGTACCAGGAACAAACATTGGTGGCCTGTCACCATGAAGAGGCAAAAGATAATTCAAAAAATGTATTGTGGGATTATTTGCTTCAAAAACCTGCCACGGAGGTAGACAACCCTTACGAAACATTGGCGGATGGGAAAACCTTAAGATTTCAATGTCAATGCAATTCATTAGATATTTTGGGGAAACCTATGATGTCTGTTTTACCTTTTGTATGTTCTGCAGATTATTGTATTAAAGACTTTTTAAACCCCCTACCGATGATGGGGTATCGAAATTCAAAATGTGAATGTGGACCCAATTTACATTTAGATCCAAATGATGAGACTTCTCCCTGTGTGGTGGAAAGATCCCGAATTGAAAATGGCGTGTTCATAGGGGCAGTAGAATGCATGACCAACTTTTCGTGGAAAATTAATCCAATTTTTTGCCCACACGATGAAGGCATGTTGAGTTTTTCCACACCAGTGTTGAGTAGTAATTCTTTTGAGAAGATGGTATCACACCTAGTAGAGTAAAAAAAAAAAAAAAAAAAAAAAAAATTTTTTTTTTTTTTTTTTTTTTTTTACTGAAGGTTTTAAAGCTTTAAAAACTTTCGATCCAAAGTTTTGTTCATTTATTAGAGTATTGAAAAGAAACCAAGAGGTATGAGTGCCTATTTGCACAAAATTGATAGTGTGGAAGAAGCTCCAACGACCGATGCCTACCTTTTATACAACCTCAAAGGAGGTATTTACTATGTTAAACAATCCGATTATCACAATTTTGCCCATTATTGGTGCCGACAAGAGCGCTTTGGATCCATTACTATGGATTTGGCTACTTGCGAGCAACATTCCCTCACTTTGGATTTAGATTTTTCTTCCCCAAGGATACTGGGGGACTGCCCTGTACCTCCATCATTCCTTTGATTGAATCTACGCTTAAATTGCAGTTTTTTCCCCATGTCAAGCATTTTACGTACATTATTGCTGCTCGATCTGGAGGTCGTGGCTTTCATATTCATTTACCTGAATTTGTTATTGGACATGATGATTACATTTTATTTTGCCATCAACAGAGTGTTCCTTTACATTACGTTATACAGGGGAATGGTACTTATAAGCTGGACATTTTGCAAAATATGATGTTGGCGGGTTCAGGAAAACCTGACACTTCTGCCTATCGAGCCATGGAAATGATTTATGTAGATGAAAAAGAAACGTATTCTATTGATTTCCGAAGTAAAACCTTGTTGGAGGAACTGACTCGATTGAAAAAATCGTTTAAACGCGTCAAACACAACACTGATTCCTATTTCAGGAAATTTTTATTTTTGGACGAGCGGCAGGCCAAACAACATTTATTGGGTTTTATGATGCCTGTCGTGACTCCTTTTCCCCCTTTGTATAAATTATCCTATTCGACACTCATTAGCAATACTCCCAGCGAATCGTGTCATGTGGAAGATATCGCCACGTTCACCTACAAACGTACCCAGGATTTAGGATACATTTCAAAAGGAAAGCAATTGCTGTTTGATGGATCGCATTTTTTAAAAACTTTTCATTATTTGCGCTTCAATGCCTTTCTCATGGGCACTTTGGAAACGAATAATGCGGCTTTGAAGCGATGGTATCAAAGAGCCTTACGCATGCATCCGGAAACCCTCCACATTAATCCCATTTTTGACTCGATTAATCAAATTTTGCGAGAAAATAATACAAAGTTTCTGGATGATTCCAATCCCATCAAAACGATTTTGGAGTATCACCAGGGGTATTACTTTCTCCCCACCTTTTATGCCTTATGCAAATATTTAAACATTTCCACCGTGATGATGGTGAACCATTTAAGAGGGGTCTTGGATAAAGATTTGTTGCCTTTGTTGGATCGTATGGAACAGGTGGGAGAAGAACACACTCAAGTGATTATGAAAGATTTTACCCTGCAAACCATCATTTTTTGTGGCAACAACTTATGTGAACGGTACACCCGATACCGGGATAAGCTCAAGCAAATTGTTCACGATTCCCAACGGGCCATTTTAAGCGTTTCGACTTTGGCTCAAATGACTGAATTGTTGCGCAATTTACAAGAGAGTCATTTTCCCATTCAAGTCCTCAAATTGCCCAACTCGTTACGCAAAGCCAACGCTTTTATTTGGAATTGTTTAACGGAATCCTGGCAAGAAATTCAAGGCGACAAGGAAAAGGATTGTCACATGAACAATTTATGGAATGCCATCTGCACGTATTTGGAAGAATATCGGAAATCAGGCAAATATGGGGGTCCAGAACCCGAGGTGACCCAGAAATTTAGCATCAGTGCTGTCATTTCCACCATTACCAGCGACATCAATATGGAACGAAAGACGATTCAAATGGATCGACACAAGTGGTTTATACGTACGGCGGACGGATTACTGGATATCTTGACGGGTCAAGTGGGTGGCACGGTGCCTGAATTATTTTTATCGGATCGGAAATTGGGAGTTGAATTTTCCCGAACGGAATTGGTGCAATTGTATAACCACTCCCCCGAGTTGGAAGCTTTGTACCATTTAATGACGGACAAATCTTTTTTCCTTCAGTATTTAAAAGCTCTCCTAACAGATCGGACGGATGATTTGTTTGATACTTTGTATGAAATGATTCAAGAAAAGTTTTCCAACTTGACGAATAATCCTTATGCTCTTTCCATGATGCATTTTATGGTTCATTTGAGTAAATATACCGCTTTCGAACACGACCTCTTGATGTATTTGTGTGATGTTTTGGCCAGTATTTTTATAGCCACCAATTACGAACGAAAATTTTTTGTCATGAAGGGAGAAACCTCCAATGGGAAAAGCAAATTGTTTGAAATTTTGGCGCGTGTCTTTGGAGGGTATTATCATTGTATTCAATCTGACAATTTAAAACCGGGATCCTCTAGTGCCAATCCCACTCCCGACTTGGCTTCGACTTTGTTCAATTGCCGCATTGTTACCACCGAAGAACTGGAAGGGAAACTGAATGAAAATCGAGTCAAGCAAATAACGGGCAATTCCTGCGTGACTTTTCGAAACATGTACGAATCGAGTCAAGGAGGGATTCCAACCGCTAAGCTCTTTACCACCACGAATAATTTACCCGATTGTCGAGCGACCGAGGCTTTTCAAGACCGAGTCGTGGCCATTCCTTTCATGTCTCGCTTTGTGAATAAAGCTCCCTTAACCACATCGGAGCAAGTACGGCTCAACCGATATGGAAAGGACGAATATGTGGTGGAACGATCGTACATTGGGTGTTTTCTGATACTCCTGTATCACCTGAAAAAATACATGGATATTAAAAATGGACTCTTGCATTATCGGGACGAGCCGCCTAGTGTGGTGGAATACACCAAAATTTATTTGTTTAATACAGACGTGTACAATCAGTTTAAAACACACATGGATGTGCAAGAAAATCTGAATACCATGACCACCATGACCGATTTAAGATCGGCGGTCCGTCAGTTTCTCAAGAGTACCAAGAATAATACGACGCCAGAAACGGATTTAATTTTAAAATTTGAAGAAGAATTTTCCGAATACCGGCGTCGATCTGATTTTCAATTGGGACACTATACGAGTATATTGGATCAAACGTCTGATACGTTGACGTTAGAAAACACTAGCTTGCAAGAAGAAGCAGAAGAAGAAGGACCCAAAAGATCCCTTTCCGAAGTGGAGGGACCCCGCAAAAGACACTGTAAATCCACGGAAACAGCTGTGGTGTATTACGAAAATGTTATTATTCGAAATTTACGCAAAATGGGAAATGAAAATTAAAGAATATGGATCATGCTGAAGAGTATTATGATTTGAAAGTGTTGAAACGCTCCAATCATCGTTTGGACCGATTGGTGGATTTTGTAGCCCATACAAATGGCTACAAGTTGAGAAAATTTGGTTCTCCGAGTAAACTTTTACCAGGATTTAACAATGTGACACCTGAGCTGGTCAGAGAGTTTAAAAATGAGGCTTATGCCCATTTGAGACAGATTCAAACCAATCGAGTAGAGTACGGTTATTTGTTTAATATTATTGATGAAAGAGATGGAATATCTCATGCAGTTTACATTAAATATGAACAATTTCCCCTCATGGAAGGAGATGTATTGCCAGAAATTTATGCGATTGCTCATAAATTGGCTGAACCCAATACCGATATGTACGATGCCACCTGTCTGTATTTACTCATATTTTTGGCATTGCTAGTCAATCGCCACAGCAACTGGGCAACAATTGATTATTTAACAAATTGCAATTCTGAACATCCCTACGCCATGTACGTCAATTGGATACCAAAATGTAAAAAATCCTTTGTGTATTCCCCAAGCCCACAGGGATGTTTATTGATAACCAAATGCAGCTCAATGTAAAAAAAAAAAAAAAAAAAAAAAAAATTTTTTTTTTTTTTTTTTTTTTTTACCTTACTATAAAATCAAGTAGTGTGCTAGTGAAATTTATTTACATCATGGACTCTTCATCAGACTTTGTTTCTGAATTCAAGCGTGTTTTATCCCTCATCTATCCTCCATACGAATTTCCCGATGTGTATGGGAGAATTATCAATTTTAACTGGTTTCCTAATCCCCATCATCAAGAATGCTTTCAACAGCACTGTGTGGATGTTGCCCGCCGTATGGATGCATTATGCCGTCGAGATCATCTTTTACAAGAGATATGGAAAGAAGATATTACCTATGCCTACCTGGTAGGATTTCTTCATGATATTGGAAAACCTTTCGTTACTCGAATCAACTTTTTGGGACAACAAGGTTTCAGAGGTCACGCTCAAGTGGGTGCTCGTTTGGTGACTTTGAGATTTCAAGACGAAATTCCAGAAGATGTTTTGCTTACCATGGGAGTTTTGATTGATTGTCACATGTGTTGCTTGCGAAATCTTTCCTTCTCCTCGGAACATCGATTGCGAGTCAATGCCATCTTGCACATGTACCTGCCCACCCTTCCGCATCTGTTAAGTTTGTTGATGCGTTTACATTCTGCCGATCAGTCGAGCAAACAACCTCCCGTCCAAGTGGATGGCTCTGGCTACTTATACCAAGCTCCATTTACTTTTCGAAAAGATCGTCGAGTGGTCATTTTTCTCCTTGGACCTATGGGATCAGGAAAAAGCACCATTGCTCGAGCCTTGACAGAGGAATTGGCCAGTTGTGGATCCGTTTTACATTTGCAACGGGATGAAATTCTCATGAAGTTGGCAAAAGAAGGAGAATCCTATTCCAGTTGTTACTACCGCATTAAAGGCGATCCCGCTTTAAAACGACAATTGCAAACCCTCTGGCAAGAATGCTTGGACTCTGCTTCAGCAGATATCCTTTTGGTGGACACGTGTCAAACCTATTTCTGGTCCAATATGATTGGCTTTGAGAATTGTTTCCGAATTGGAGTGTATTGTGTGCCTTTCAACTTGTTCGACCCTGAGGCCCATTGGAGAAATCCACGTATAGAATTTCCACCTGAAAAGTGGTCTGGATATCCTTCTCTCTTGATGGAACAATGCCCATGGAGTTTGGAGGTGGGAACCGGGCTGTGGAACCTTGTGCCTTCTCTCGTCAAACGATACTTTGATCAGTCTTGGCCAGAGTCTTTGGAACATCACCCTTCTCTGGCGACTTTATGGAATGAATCGTTTATTTCCAAAATGTGTGCACAATTTCCTTTTAAAGGAATTCAAATTGAGGAAGAATTTTCATTGATGGACCACAAAATATATCGATCCACCTATACGCCTGGAAAAGATGTCACCTGGGGACCGACACGTTTTTACCGAGGAGAATATTTGTTGCAAAATAAAAATACAAAGATGGTGTATCCCTTACGTTCCGGTTTACCCACTTTTACGCGTCATCCAATTTTTCCTCCCACCTTTGATCACGTCGTGGTGACCCCTAAATATGATGGAAGTTTGGTGAATATTTTGTTTATCCCTCTTCAACATCCCTATTGTAAATTGCTCAAGGAGTGGTTTCCAGGAGATCGGAATGAATTTGGACTCTTTTTGGTGGGATCGAAACAAAAACTCGTCATGGATTCCCATCTCCGTAAAAAGTTTAATTCTGTGTTGAGATTCAAAAGTTTTAACACGTTTATCAGTTCCTATGACTCGTATTTTGAGGACCAAGATTGCCTCAAGACGTTGCATTTTGAAATGATGACTGAAGCCGATAGCACCGAATTGAACGTGTACTATCCTGAAAACTTTTTTAAATTCATAGGATGCACTACTTTTACAAAGGATGATCGACGGTTTGCTTTGGCAAAACCATCCGATGCAAGAGCTATTCCCCAAAAGACGTTCCAGACAAAGGATGCGTGTGAAGCTTATTTGGAGGAGTTGCACGACCAATTTTTGAAAGGAGACACATTGTGTGAACCTGAAGGATGCGTCCTGTATTTTTGGGATGCCCAAGGATGTTTAGTGGATATTGTGAAAAAAAAATTTCCCGAATATTTGGCGGTCGTGAATCCCGACAAATATCCCAAACAGTATCAAGAGACACTGACCAATCCCTTATTGGCTGAACGGTTTCAAAAGATTCGAAAATTGAAAAAGGATTTGGATACCTCAGTCTTGAAAAAGGCCATTCACGAGTTTTTGAAAAAGGATACCAAAGATCGGAAAGAATTTGCCTTGTATCTGGAAGAAAATAGATTTAAAATTCAAGAGTTTCAGACTCAATTGGATGAAATTGCAGAGAAAGCACGCATGAAAGCCAGAAATATTCGTCAAGAATTATTTTTGAATTATCCCTATATACAAAAGACTATTGCAAACATATTTAGACCCTTGGGAGAGATTGTGGATGAAGAATAAAGATATGGCAGAAAGAGAAACACGTCGAGATTGTGAGAAAATGTTTGTCAAAAGAGCTCTGGAGCGAGAGAGACATATTTTGACAAATTTTTTAACCGAAGTCTACATATCCTTGGATGAAATTGAAAAGTTGATGTTGGATGAACCCACCTGGGAAATGTCTGCAACATCGAATCGAGTACAAATGGAAAGGGAATATCTCACAAGAATTCTTCACCGGGAGCGGAAAAATATACTGTCTATTTTAACAGGAATTCAATGGTCTTTGGATCATTTGAAAAATTGTTTGGGTGAAAGTGGTACCATCACACCTGAAATTGTAATACTAAACGGAAAGTAATTAAAAAAAAAAAAAAAAAAAAACTGTATGTTGCATTAATCTTATTTGCACGGAATACATTTATATTGTTTGTTTGTCATTACTCTGGTAATCTCGTTGTGTAAACCATATAATCCTTAAAAAAAAAAAAAAAAAAAAATTTTTTTTTTTTTTTTTTTTTGTAATATAAAGAATGTCTTACCACACTTTTCTTCAATCATTGTTTGGAAGCCAGTATACTTTGCATCGATCCTATTTGCATGGAATACATTTATATTGTTTGTTTGTCATTACTCTGGTCATTTCGTTGTGTGCCTACACAACTCATCATATTAATCAAGAAAGTCTAAAGACTTTTGACCAAAGAGTACATACTCTTCGAATGAAATATGCCGCCGCTGAACGTTCCGCTCATGTTTGAGCCGATTCTTGGCAATTATGATGCGCATATTCGGAATTTTATTCATTTTTTGGATACTCGAGTCGATTGCATGCTGATTTACGACGGACCCCTGGATATTCATCAACATATTCGAGAACGGACATTGTATGCTCTCTCGGTACAACATCGACCGACCAAGAAAATCTTGCGTAACGTGTATCCGATCATGCTGGGATCTCAAATAGATTTGGCCATTCGTCATCTGCAAGTGTGTTCCTTTGAAGCGGATATTCCCACCGTTTCGAATGCCTCTTTTCAAGAAGTGGATATTGGTCGTGGTTTCTTTATCATTTGTGGCTTTTTGCGCCATTTACCCTATTTTTTTACGAATGATTCAACTCACACGCATATGGTACAAAAAAAAATGGTTCGTGTGTTTACCTACGATGCCTTGGATCGGGGTAAGGAGTTGAGCTATTACGTCGCAGATTGTCCACCCAAACAACGGGGAGACATGGTGGCGGTGGGCAACGATGGTTCCGAATCTACCGAACAAGTGGATTTCTTTTTTGATCATTGTCCTTACCGGACCGATGCTGCTGCTTACATGGCCCAAGTGTATCAACAGAATCGATTTGATATTGATTCCTTGGTCAATAAAATTGTGGTGAGTCCTGGTCATTTGTTTACCAAACTCTTTGTCAAATATTTGTATGCTCCTCTGCGGAAAGGAAATTGGTCCCTGATTAAATCCAAAACGGCGTTGGTGGTTAAATCCATTGAAACAGGATGTTTATTGCACGTCTTGTCCAGAAAAACGGTTTACTTTAAAGAAGGGAAATCGGCAGGTAAAATGACGGTGACGCCTCATGAATCTCATCGAGAAATTGGATCCAATGGAGAAGTGTTTGTGGAAAAAACCATCGGATGTTATCGAGAAGTCAACATGCAAACGTACCCTCTCAATCCTTACTTGTCGTATCTCATCGTCCGTCAAATGTCCAATAAAGTCAAACATAATTCAGTTCCCTCCTTTCACGATAGTTATTTGGGATTTTTATGCATTTTGGGTTGTTTTGAAACGAAAAATGTGGGAAGAACCACCATGATGGTACGCAACACGGTCGTTTCTACCTGTGATGCGTTGGATCCCGTGTTTCATGATGCCCAGCGCGATGCCTTGTGGACGTGGTTACAATTGGAACCCGATTCCCACATTCACCCTCATTACTTTGTCGTGATCAATGAAGCCTGCGTTCCTGTCACCGTGGCTTGTTTTCAACGCATTCAACTCGAAGCTCTCAAACAACAGTTTCAACAGGTGGAATGTTTTACAGAATCCAATTTCATGTACATACGTTATAAAGTAGGATTACTCTTTAAACGTTTACCGGGAACGGATGTTTGGGTGACTCCCAAGGACATGATGTTTTGGGCTCGGAAATTGTTACAATCCATACGATGGAAGAGCTCATTGACCGTTTTGGATATGATTTCATTACCAGTTTTCATGTGGATTTGAATCCCCTTTTCATGCACAATGCGTTTCCTAAAAACACATTGGCTTTTAATGCGCTTAAAAATGCCGTGTTGGCGACCGATGCACGGTATGCTCACTATTTTATGGATAGTTTATCAGCCTATGCTCGTCAATTGACACCGTATCATCAAATCGTTCAAGAGCCTGTACAAGATGGAATTTCACCGCATTTTGCTCTCCGTGTACCTCATGTCGTGGTATCTTATATGAGTTTCTTGGGATGTACTCAAGAAGATGGAATAGTGTGTCGTCAAGACGTGAACGCCTTTGATTGTTGCCGATTTTACACGATACGGATTAAAATAAAAGCCGATGGATTAGTGATGTTTCATCCTGTGCAGGGAGACGCGGATGAGACCAGTCTCGTAGGGACGGTGGTGCATTTTGGAGAGACTCTGTTACAACTGGAGCCCTTTTCCATTCACGTACGCACCGTTCCCATCAAGGACCAAGTGATTCAATTGCATTTCAATAAACCTCCCTTTCGAGTGATTCAACACTATTTATCAGCTCACACGTTAAGTATTTGCTTGGAACAAGATCATTGGGCGAGTACGGGCGATAAATTGTGTAGTTTCCACGGTCAGAAAGGAGTGCTACGTCTCATGAAAACATTACCGTTGTTGGATGAACGGATTCAACCCGACTTGTTGGTGAATCCCTATAGTTTGTTTCGAATGACTCCTGGACAAATTTTAGAAGGGGTCACACGGGGAGAGGGAAGAGATGCTCAAACGGTACGCAACACGGATGGTCAAATAGTACCAGACGCCAAGGCTTTTTATGCCAAAACATTTTATTTTCCAATTGCCTATTGGAGCTCGGAACATTTTTATGCTCCCAGCGAATGTACGATGGATAAAATTTTACATCAAGCCGTCAAAGGACGATCCCGAGGGGAGGCATGCGTTTGGGCAATATGGAATTGTTTAACGGTTTACGGGGCAATGGATTAGCGGCATGTTTTGAAGAAAAATTTTTTGAACACGGGGATCGAATCCCAAATGAACACAATCCCACGATCAGTTTACCCAAATCAGTGGAATTGGTGAAGGAAGATGCCCGATTTTTCAAGTGTCATTTGAAATATCAAGCCAATTCGAGTGTAATCATGCGAAAATAAATTTAAAGTGATCTCTAGTTGATCCAATGAAATGGGTCAAAAACTTTAAAAATTTGGGTCGACTTTTAAAGTTTGGACTTTAAAAATCTCAAACTTTTAAAGTTTTTTGGTACACAAAGAAAAAGGTACCGAAAAACTTTAAAAGTTGGAGACTTTTAAACTCCAAACTTTAAAAGTCTGGCAATTTTTTAAAGTTGAAGGTCATTTTATCCAGATTTGGCGGGGTCCATTTTAAAAGTGCTGCTCATGTGTTTTTCCGTTTGGAAACCAACTTTTTTTTACAGTCGTTACAAACTATGTAGCTGTCGAACGGAAAAAATACTTGAGCACCTCGTTTGCTCAACTATTTTTGCCGTTTGACTGCTACACACCAAGATTTAAAGTGACTTACAGTAACTTGAAAAAATATATGAGCACCCCTTTTGCTCAACTATTTTTGCCGTTTGACTGCTACACACCAAGATTTAAAGTGACTTACAGTAACTTGAAAAAATATATGAGCACCCTTTTGCTCAACTATTTTTGCCGTTTGACTGCTACACACCAAGATTTAAAGTGACTTACAGTAACTTGAAAAAATATATGAGCACCTCGTTTGCTCAACTATTTTTGCCGTTTGACTGCTACACACCAAGATTTAAAGTGACTTACAGTAACTTGAAAAAATATATGAGCACCTCGTTTGCTCAACTATTTTTGCCGTTTGACTGCTACACACCAAGTTTTAAAGTGACTTACAGTAACTTGAAAAAATATATGAGCACCTCGTTTGCTCAACTATTTTTGCCGTTTGACAAACAACCTTAAATTTTAATGTGTCACAGTCAAACAGCAAAAATACTTGAGCAGAAAAAACTCTCTCTCACAAAAAAAAAAAAAAAAAAAAAAAAAATTTTTTTTTTTTTTTCATAGGTTTAGTTTAGAGTTGGTGGTCCAGTCTTTTCTTGTACCAATCTCCTTTCCACTTCTTCAGGAAAAAAGTTTGCTAGTGTACGTTCCAAGCAATGAGGTTTTCCCTTCACTACTACTTTTACATACGGTGAGGGACAGACACACAGGTATTCATCTCTGCTTTTATACATAAACACTCCATGTTCACACACATCCGGATTCAAAGTATTACATTCGGGGCCTGACCAAAATGTAGCATCCGTACAGAGGCACATCCAATAAGGAACAGGATTCTTGGCCAACATCACCATGCCTCCTTTTTCCATATTGCATTTTACAGGTTCATCGGATTGCAACACACATACTCCTCCCACACAACGTACTGATTTTTCCACACATAAAAAGCTGCAATCATCCACGCATTTGATGGGTTTAGCTGCACAATTTTGTTGGAAAACTGGAATTTGAATTTGAATATGGGACTTGGTTTCAGGTACAGTAGATGTCATATTCATCCATACAAATCCAACCCATAATAATAGGAAAAGACACCACGCAGACCACATTCTTTTCTTACCCAAAGTCAAGATGGAACGTTCTATCGATCATCACGAATCTCAAAGGCCTCGACCTTCAGCTGGTTTAAGCCGTGTCACGAAATGGCGGGATGCTTGGACGGCTTGTTCTACCGTGGTGGAAGGATTTTCTCCCACCAATTTGAAAAATTTTCATCTTGTGTTTGGCCAGTGGGTCTCCATTCTCAACTGGATTTTTGGAAACCCCATTCACCCTTTGAGGCAATACGTTCCCTATTTTTATTATTGCAATGAACCCAACGGTCCCAAAGAAATTTTGCACATGTACATGGATCCCACTATCGGGGAGAACAATGAACGATTTATTCACATTTTTTTCAATTTGTACGACTTTAACAAGATTCGGCGGGATACTGTGATAATGTGAACCGAAATAATCACATGTTGGTAGATGAAGCACGAGGCACGATCAATTTTTCCGTTTTGGAAGAGACCATCCATAATCCAGCAGAATATTTCCAACACATTACCACTTGGCAAATGTTATTTCTGTATACATTGCACTTGATGGCTCACTGGGATACGTACGACAAGTATAACCATGCCCATTACGATACACACATGCGACTCACAGATTCTGAATTTTACAACTTGTATTTTTATGGACAACTCGTCTATCAGCATCAATAAAGAACTATGCCCAGACGAAGAGCTTCTCCGTCCAGGGGACCCAGTAAAGTTCCAATTCTCTATGTATATGAAATGTTGACGGATTTTACCTCTCAAAACCCAGAGGACATGAAAAAATTGGTATCCATGGGTTATTTGGAAAGTATCGCTGTAGACCTCCAATCACTCGTTCCCGTGACCAAACTGAAATCGTTTTTTCGTCACGCCAAAACATTTACAGAATTTAAAGCAAATTACTTGCAGACCATCCCGGATGAATATTGGATAAACACCTTGCATGAAAATCCACGGGTCATGCCCTATATTCGTCGTTATTTATCCACGTCTCCACCCTCGTCCCGATCTCCAAGCCCACGAAGACGTCTCAAGATGAAAGCGTTTGTTGGACCAGCTCGCATGAGTGATGTATCGGACGATGAATCGGTCATTTCGATTGATCCACTAAACGATGAATGTGATAACACCAACGTCAATTTGCCCAAACCTTTATGTCAGGGCATTCGACGAGTGTGTCGTTATTACGATAAAGACCGAAGATATCGACCCTATGATAGAGATAGCAGTGAAAATGACCAATATGCTTTTAATTTATCTTATAGTTAAACAATAAGAGGATTTTCCAAAGGATTATAGGCTAAAGGAAGCATGGTTTTAATGCGATCACTGTAATGCCATATATAGGGTGGAGGGGATAAATGGGTGGAGAGTTCATTGTTTAAAGACAACAGGATAGATCGGGATGTGCAAGGAGCCAAGTGTCCTCGCAACACACGAATAGGAAATACACTGCAACATTCGGGAGGTCCAAAACAGGATCGCAGGTCAGGAGGGATGGGAACGCGAGAGACTGGAACCGAGTCGTAGTCGTAAACCCATAAACGAAGAAATTGAGGTAAAAGGCGTGTACATTCCATCAAATTAAAACCCAACAAGGGAGCCAATTGAGGAAGATTAAAATTTAGCAAGGTGATGAAATGGTACAATTCTTCTTCAAAACTCTCACTCGTCTCGTTTCGAAGGGCGTCTACGTACGAACGACTCAGTTTAATGCGTTGACATTCTATAGGCAAGGTATCAGTGAGTAATTGATCCATCTCATGGACTTGACACTGATGTTCATTCCCCACCAAATAGGATAAGCGGTATGGACTCGAATGTTGAATCAATTCATGCATAGGGTCATGAGTACGTCGATCGAAAGAATGAACCACATGGGAAGAAGAATCGACAGGAATCATTTTGTAATAAATGTCCATCACCACAAACTTTTGCAAAACGGGATATTTGTGTTTTGATAGCAAGTCGAGAACCAGAGCCTTGTATTCAAGAGCCATCATAAACTTTATTGTAAAAAAAAAAAAAAAAAAAAATTTTTTTTTTTTTTTTTTTTTATGGTACTGGTTTCAAATTTTACCAAACATGTGCTTATGGCAACAACTGTAAAATAAATTTTACATTAGGTTTTACAGTTGATACCATAGCCATCATAATAAATGGCTTGTTACCACATTATTTTTTTCATTCATTTACTCCACGGTATTTCCTAAACGAGCTACCCACTCCCCTACAATATTATTACGAATGTGATTATTGGGCATCAAATGACAAAACTCTTGCAATATGTGAATGAGACTTTTGTGACCACTTTGGCACAACAATTCATGTGTTTCTGTATCAAAAGCTTCATCCGGTTCATTCAAAATACATCTTTTCCCCTTCTTTTTCTTTTGGTGAAAAAATAAATTAAATTCCAATTTCAAGTAGCGTATTACGTCTCGTAACGTCTTTTTTTGCATGACACGTCGCCATTTCTTTTCATTCAAATGTGGTTTATGACCTTTGAGACGCACCCGGTTTTCCACATTAAAATCACCGATATCACACAACACTGGATGGTGATCCGTATATAAAAATAAAAATTGTTTCAAATCGGGTACCGCGCCTCCCATTTGGTAACAGACGGCACAAAAAAACACCACGAGAGCATAGACTGTCTCTTTAAATTGCACTCTTTGAATCTTTCGAGGAGCATACAATTGAATCGATTGATGAAACATGCCAATGGTGTAGCCGGAGGATTCTCGAAAATGACCTGCAAAGGGTAACACGTATTCTGATCCCAACCATGCACACATTTCAATCATTTCATGAAAATGTTCTGGAATATCACACGATTGGTTGATGGTATAAGATTTCCAAACAGTGGACCGACTCGCATACAAGCAATGAAACCGGTCCTTGTTAAAATTATTCAAGAGCAACAAACAAGGTTTTTTGGGATGAATTTCGCAATCCGATGCGGTGAAATTGACATTGTCAATGTGCCGAATAATACTTCGGACGCGATCTTCGGGTCGGACGTGAGATTTAGAACTCATTTGATCTTTGTTTATTAACCAAGCATTATGAACCGAAAGTATGTATGTGTATTGGATATGGACGAAACTTTGGGGTTTTCAACTGGGGAAACGTTTCACGTGCGACCTAAATTTCAGACGTTGATCAACTTTTTAAAATTGATTCAGGCCGACATTATTTTATGGAGTTTGGGGTCGGACGATTATGTACACCGAGTGGTGAATGGGTTTTTACCCGAACTCGTCCAACATCTTTTTAAACTTTTTGCACGCTCAGAATGCAACTATTCCAAAACCTATTACCAATATACAAAGGCTTCAGCCCATATACGAGACATGTATGGGGAGCCCATTTTTTTAATAGCGGTCGATGATAAAGTGAGTGAAAATATGGACGAACAATATGATTTACGCATTTACGTGCCACCGTATACCAAAGTCAACTCGTGTGACAAGGAATTGTTGCAAGTGTGCGAAAAAATAATTAATGGTATTGCCGAACTGATTCGGTAAATATAAAGACATGTATAGTGTAGAGCAATTTCTCATCAAGATTCAAAATTTGCAAACCCAATGGATTTGCTTACGATGGCTACAAGCGCATGATGCCGCTCGACCCAACATTGGGCTGGAATATCGTCACAAAACGCTTCGAACCCTTCCCATTTATTAACAAAGCATAATGTACTGGATTTTATTGTTGTTGTATTCTCTCCTTCTTCTTTTATATGCATGGCAGTATCCCTCTCCCACCCTTTCCAAATGGCCCTTGTTGACGGCCGACGATTCCACGACCCCCACCGTCCGTTGTCAAGACACACACGATTGTGATGCGCATCACATTTGTCTGAATCAAACATGCCTACCTCAACTCTTGCGAGGGGAAGAATGTGATCCTCTGACGGGAGACTGGACGCTCGTATCCATTCAGGGCAAATCGTTGGTGGCTTGCATTTGCAAATATCCCGATTTTATCCATCAAAAACATTATGGGGGAATTGTGACGTGGATGTCACGTGTCAACCGTACGGACATTACAATGTACATACGAAACAATGTGATTGTTTGGAGGGGTTTGTACCCTTGAACCAGCCCAAACCCAAGTGTCAAAAACTACCGGTTGTAGAGCGTATGATGTACAGATCGTGCGATTCGGATGAAGTGCATTTTAGCGATATTCAACCTTCAGACGGATTTACCGCTGGGTACTTGAGACGCCATCAAAACAAAAAGTGTTTTAAACGACCTTGCACGTTTGATGCGTTTACAAGCCAACCCTTGAAAAAGGCTCGTTATGAGAAAGGAATCGGTTGTGTATGTGATCCGGCGTTGGGTCAGTTTGGAGTACGTATCGAAGGTTTGTCCGATTACGTGAGAGGACCTGGATACAATGCGTGCGCGAGTGTGTTTCAAACTCCTTTGGAAAAACCCATTCCCGTGCAAGTGGTCACCTATTTTTATTTGATGCAACAGCCTGCCGTCAGCTTTTTACAATACGACAACATTCAGGCTTCCCAGGTCATTGCTCCCCTCTCTTCTTTCATTCAAGGGGGAACGTTGCAAGTGGGTCAAGAATTTCCGTACGATTACATGCAAGCCTTTTTCAGACAACGACACCCTTTTACGGCTCAAGTGCGTCAGTTTAATTTCAACGAAACCTTTTACGCAAAATATCCTCCTACTTTTACGCGAAAACCCAATCAAATGGAATGGTGTCGATTTATGAGTCGACATTTAAAGGACAATTTTTTACCTTCTGAATGGGCTTTTAATTTATTGTACACCTTTCCAGCCTGTTATATTGGCAAAAAGGATCAAGACGCTCCTGAACCGTTCCGAGGACGGTATGTATCGAATCCCTTACATTTCACGTATGGAGCGTATGGTGAACATCCACGATTCAACGGCCTTCGTTTGAAACATGAACGAGGGGACTGGACGCTAGACTTTGCCCCCGAGTACGACATAGATACTTACCGTTCCTTAGCAACTCCTCAGATGGTCCCATTCTTGGACGATCCCGTCGTAAAAATGTTGGAGCAAGGTTACATGAGCAATGATCCTATCGATGAGCAAAATGCCTTGTATCGCCGTGAGAAAAGGGATCGGGACAGCGATAATGAACCCACCTTTTGAAAAGACAAGATGAAACGAAATCTCGAAGAAGAAGAGTCGGACGATGAATTCCCTTCCCCTAAATCAGCACGTCGAGAAGAAACGGATATTTTGCAAGATTTGCAAAAAGGGTTAACAGAAACAGACAATGATTCTATTAATCGGGAACTCTTGGACACTCAAAAGCAATATTTTATCATGTATATGGAAAAATTAATGCATCAAATCCCCATGGGAAAAGCAGTGATTGAAACGGTCCGTAAAAATGGCCAGGAAAATAATTTTATGTGCATGTACGCAGCCTCCAAGACTATTATTCAAGCTTTGATGAATGTAAAACAGAGTAAAGCGATTAAATCGGTCATGGATATGATATTTGGGGGGGGCTTGTCGGTATGTGCATGAAACGGTCATTTCACCCATGTTGAACAATGTAGTACATAATGAACATTTGAAAAGGGCGTATCAAGTGTATCAGAACAGTGTGAAAAAGGAAGAAAATGATGCTGAATTGGAAATGAGGTGCTTATTGCATTGTATTCATCAAGTGTTGGAAAAGGAAGAACACGGTATTAAATTGGTTCATCCTTTTCAAGCTCAAATGACTCAGCAAATGAAAGCAATCAGTGAATATGTGGTGGCATTGTTGGTCTCTGTAACAGATCCCAAAGACACGACTCAAAATGAAGTTGTCTTACACTCGGCAGCAAACTCTGGCTCAAACTCTAACTAAAAAAAAAAAAAAAAAAAAAAATTTTTTTTTTTTTTTTTACAGTCAACTATTTTATTATGCATGTATCAAATACTTTGATTCAATGAATAGTTTTTCACAACATGTTATGAAATCCATACTGTAGTACAACCCTCACTCTCGGGGTTTTTAGTTTTACATTCGAGTCTCTCATTAAGTTTGCGTATGTATGCTTCCAGAGTACTTTCTGGTTCCTCTTTGGACGACCCCATGCAATCTTTAACCGTTGCAAAGTGGTCCCTGGAATCTTTCAGATTCAAATTATCCCTGAAATCTTTCATCAACTCTTCCCTTGCAGCGCAAACTCTGGCATCTTTTAGCTCGACATTTGTAGAACGAGTAGATTCTTCTTCCTCTTCTTCCTCTGGAATACAATTGAGTGACATTCTATTCCAATAACGTTCGTAAATAATTTTGTTTTCACAGGGCAATTGCAGAAAGATGGGTTTTCCTTTCAGGCGTTCAAGGGGCCAAGTCATGGGATATACAGGCAAGGGTTTTTGTAGAGTGTTGATGGACGGTGGAGAGTTGAATAAACAATCTTGAAGGGTTGTATCAGACAAAGGTTTACCTTCCATACAATCGCTCATATCAACATGGGGGGATGGCTTCTGTTCTCCAACTCGAAACATTCTCGTAAAAGATTTCCATAGTTTCTGGTACCAGCGATCAGAAGACATGATGCGCTTGAAAATAAAAATTGGAATGCCAAGCCAACAATCAAAACTGTGTTGAGTATATTTTGATATTTTGAGACAATAGATGTAGGCACTTGAATAACGCTTGCATCAAGCTTTCAACTTTTAAAGTGACAATCTAAAAAAAAAAATTTTTTTTTTTTTTTTTACAACTGTAATGCAACAATTTGATTTATAGATTTTACTCGACTCAGAGCCGTGTACACCAAGTTCAAGTCTCGACTTCCATTAAAGTTCATGGCGATTGCATCGTCATCCATCGTATCTCCTTGAAATTTATGAATAGTTCCAGCAAATCCTACGACAATAGGAAATTCTCCTTTCAAATTTCTTTGCACTTGTATCATAACCTTTTTCACTGGATCCATACATTCAATGCAATCTTGTTCGGCATTATAGTTTTCGAACAACAAAGGTGTGCCATTGGAGGCTAAAGATACGCCATTTTGAATAATAAATATGTGGCATCCTACTTTTACATCCACATAGGTTGTACCCATACATTCTTTCGTTCTGGTCCATAAACGGATCCGTGGTCCTTGAATCAAACGTTTCAAATAAAAATTGTTGTACGCTTCCACGGTCGATTTCAGGTAGGCCAATGCTCGGGTACATTTTTGTAAAACGGTTGTATCAATATGCTCCACAATGGGAAATGTTCCACAAATGTAGGTAAATAATCCTGTTTCGTCATTCGTATCCACATAGTAACGCAACTGTTGAATAATGGACTCATATTCGGGAGAAAAACGTTTACTTTCCTTTAAATCAATGCGTATGATGGGTATATCCAGAGACACGCTAAATACATTGTGATTTGTTTTCACTGGTCTCAATTGGTTGGGATCCCCCATGGCTACAAATAAAACGGGTTTCGGGTGGCGGAAAAAATATTGTATGATGCAATGGGCCAACCAAAAACTCACCATTCCAATTTCATCCACCACAACAATATCGGGCATCTGAGGACAATCAAATGTGTCCACTAATACTGCACTTTTTTCCAAACACACGGCCTCATCGGTTTCATGTTGTAATTGCTTTTCTAAGGTATACAACACTGAACCAGGTGTCCAACCTAGTTTCAAAGCCGAATGAATAGTTTGTCCTACAATACGTTGTGCCACTCGAGCGGTGGGAGCCATACGTAATTGGGGCACCGATATACGATCTGGACAACTCGTCACGGTAAATGTTTTTCCAGATCCAGGGCCACCTGCCACCAAAATCACTGCATGTTGACGATTTAATAACCACTCGTGAACCAAGAAAGGAAACGTTTGTTGACTCGGAGTCAAGGATTCAACATGTTTGTCGAACCCCACATGATAGACGGGCAATTCCCAAGAGTGACTCATGGTTGTCCCAATTGTTCGCCTAAAGTGATTACTTTGGTTCTGGTCAATGATCAGCAACGTTTTGAATATACACTCTTGGTCTGCGAACGTGTGGCCGTGTCGTACGTAATGGACTTGTATGCTTTATTTACGAGAGTGAATGCACCTCGAATGCCAAATACTCCTTTAAAGTCAGTCAACACTTTAAGAGTGCATGAGATCCTGGAACCCTACAAATGGTTACAATGTATTCAGTGGACACGTTATCAACAACAAGGTCAAAAAGTGAGTATGGAATGGTTTATTACTCGACCCAACCATTCGGGATTTTATTATTCTTTGGGAGAAGGAGGATCCTTGCTGGTACAGTCGGTCGAATAAATAGTTGAGCACCGTGACCCTTTCAAAAAATGATTGAAAATGAAAAACGACCCTTTTTGAGTATCCCCTCAAAGCGTCTTGAACTTCTCTTCAATATCCATATCGAAACTTTTTTCAAATTCCTCCGAAAAATATTTTTGATGGAGGCGAGAAAATTTTTCAGCCCATCCCAGATCAATGATTTAAAACGGGGGGTGATCCACAAATGAAATGGAGACATGTCAGGGGGCGATACACAAATGAAATGGAGACATGTCAAGCTTGGTAAAGCAGCGACCCATGAAATGTAGACAATGCAACGTTGGTATGTCGAGAAAAGACAGAATCATTCCAATATGGGTGTGTATCTTGTTAGAAAATTGGGGACGACCCATCTCACGACTTTATAATCTTGGCGTGTCTAGGAAACACAGAGGTCTCAACTGGCAGCCAGCAGGCGAGTCCGATTTTTTGTGTCAAGTTTTTAAAAAGACGCATTCCAATTTTGGTGGATAATGTGGCCCGTAAAAAGGGGACCCAGTCAACATGCGACTCGGTCCCCCAATTTTCGGATTTTTGAAGATTTTGGCTAAAAACATTTACCGATAAGACTTGCAGAATCTGCGAATTTCCAACATTACGCCAAATCCTGAAAGTCTTAACAAAAAACATTTAGCATTTACCTGTTGCCATAAAAATTCTTTTTCCGTCAAAACTGCCAGATTTGAAATATTCAATACAAACCCAAACCTGACAGTTTTAACCAAAAACAAAATTTCTAAACTCTTGACTGCATTCAGAAGCACTCTGATTTCTGGCTGCTCGCCTTTTATATATTCTAGTGGGGTCACGTGAAACGATTCCTATTGGTTGACGCTTTTCAACCTTGAAACTAATCTTTAACGTATCTTTGTGCATCTTTTTAACACAAGTTTTAAAAGAGTAGCACTCCAACGTTGGCACCTTCCTTAACCCAAAAAAAGGGGGACCGAGTCGACTCTTGTGTCGACTCGGGCCCCCTTTTTCTGGGCCCATGGGCATTTTTACAGTTCAATATTTACAGTTTAGTCCAATATTTACAGTTCCATATTTCATTTTTTCTCACTTTCTCTACCAGATCAGCCATCTGTCTGTTGCATTCGGCGTGCAGCTTTTTAAAGTTTTGCAGGTATCTGGCAAACGGTATGACTTTACCATAGTGCACTCGGAAATTTCAGAATATTCATGCACCTCATCGTGCAGGTGATCTGGTAGAGCACGATCATTCAAATCCTGAAACTTTGGCAAAGTTTCCAAATTTATAGTAAAGAGCCCCAGCTGCTCAAAAATTTTACGCTGGTCCGACCCTTTGACAACGATGAGTCCCTGATTTCCTTGCGCCAGGTGGCAAAATTTACCCCTGACGCAAAAGGACAGGTATTCCAGTGGCACAGATCCAGGGATGTGGCTCTTCAAACTGAGGCGCTCGTTAATAAAACGGTTGGCCCGACAGTCTTTCGAGGTGGTAATTAGGTTGCAGTGATCCACCGTAATACAAATTACTTCTGGGTCCTTTCCATCCTCCGGAATCGTGGCGATGGACAATTCGATTGGTACAGGCTTGCCTCCATGATGAAATACATTAGCATGGGCGAAGAAGGCTAGTTGAGACATGTTGCTTTGAGAGAACTCTGAGAGAGAATGTCTCTGTCTGCTGATGTCTCGCCTTTTATACTCTTTAGAGTCACGTGAATTGATTCCTATTGGCTGATACTCTCCAACATTGAAACACTATCCATATCATGAGGCATCTATTGGATTACTGATCCAACATTGAAACACTATCTATATCATGAGATACCTATTGAATGATTCTATCCAACAGGACCATGCAAAAAACTACACGCGCCATCAGGCACCTTTCGATTGATTCTATCCATCCTTGGTAGAAATCTTGTGGTCTCTTTTTAGTACGTTTTTAAAAGAGATGCTCTCCAACGTTGGCACCTTCCTTAACCCAAAAAAAGGGGGACCGAGTCGACACAAAAGTCGACTCGGTCCCCCTTTTTTTGGGCCCCATGAGCAATTTTTTTTTACTCTACCAAAGCTGAAACTTTGGAGCTCCATTCCGACTGCAGCTTGTTGAACTGCTGCAGGTATTTTGCAAATTGAAACGATTTCAGCATGGTGCAATGAGACACGTCCCCTTCTTCGTGGAGGTCATCATGCATGGGGTTGGGAAAGGTTCCATCACAAAGGGTGTTGAATTTGGGCAGCATCTCCAGAGCCATGGTGGAGAGTCCCAACTCTTTGAATGTTTTTTGCTGCTTTGGGCTTTTGACTACGATGAGGCCTTTTCTACCTTGGACAGCTGGTCAAACATGCCCCTCACGCAATATCGCAACCATTGCGCCGGCACACTCTTGGGCAGCGGGCGCACCAGACGAAGACGGGCGTTTTTGCAGGCATTGGAACGCATGTCTTTGGGTGTGGAGGTCAGGTCCTCGTGGTTCACCGTAATGCAGAGCACTTCGGGATCACTGCCATCCCTGGGAATGGTGGCAATCGATAGCTCGATGGGCACTGGTTTGCCCAGGTGGTGCAACACGCTGGCATGGGCAAAATAGGTGGGTTGATTCGACATGTTGCTGAGAGAGAATGATTCTGCTGGCTAGAGGCTGGCGTTATATATGCTCGAGGAGCGTGACGTCAACTGGCATTCCATGTGCCAAGGCCTTTTGATGCGAGCGCTCCACGTGTTTTTCCAAAGCCCGTTTCCAAGGTTGGGGCATCAGCAGACGCCAAGGGAGGTGTTTATCTCGATGCATTTCCCAATCATCCAACCACGTTAATAATGTCACGTACACATCCACCAAACGCGTGCATTGCGTGAGATTCAACGCGTACGCCTCCTTATTGTGGGGTTGATACGCCTCCCAAACTCGGCGAGACGGGGGACGACCCAATTGAAAAAATCTCAACTCGACTCCTGGATCCCACGTCAAATCCAAATGACTCGTAAACACGACCACTGTTTTTCCAAACGACCGAGGAACGTGCACACCAAAATTGGGCTCAAAAATAATGGTGTAAGGATAGTCTTGCTCGAAATATGTGACTCGATCCGGCCACCGACCCAGATTTCCAAAAACAATCGTAGTGCGAGAACGACACTGGTCCAATAAATTTTGTACCGAAACCATTTTTTTTACATCCTCTTGTGTAATGTGTCAAGGTTGGTATTTTTTTGGACAAAAAAATCAGACTTGTTTCCATAAAACAATTTTTTTTATTTACAAAAAATTATGTACAAAAAAAATGTACAAAACAATCATTATTTACAAATATTACATACACAACTGCCAAGATTTATTTGCAACACAAATTTAGAGGTTCTGTCACTTTAAACCCAACAGTGTATCTTTTCATAGGGTTCATTCTGGGCATTGTCAAATCCAGGGGTGCTTCCGGCTGCTCCATGGCCAACCCCGCTTCAAAATGGTCCAAAAACGATATAATGTCATTATTTGGATCAAAGAGGGAAGGCACCGTATGAATCAGCTGGGGTTCTTGTGCATGGGCTGGGGGTGCTTCCATCACTTGTTCAGGCACCAAGCAGTCTCCAAATACGTTTGACATTAAATGGTCAAACGAAGTCTCCACAGGGGGATCTGGAAACTGGATCTGCTGAGGTGGTTGAGCATTAGGTGGATCTGGAAATTGGATCTGCTGAGGTGGTTCTAGAAATTGGACAGGTGGATCTGGAAATTGAATCTGCTGAGGTGGTTGAGCAACAGGTGGATCTGGAAAATGGATCTGCTGAGGTGGTTGAGCAACAGGTGGATCTGGAAAATGAATCTGCACAGGTGGTTGAGACACAGGTGAATCTGATAATTGGATCTTCTGAGGTGGTTGAGACACAGGTGAATCTGACAAACGAATCTTTTGAGGTGGAATGGACACGGGTTGAGGAGCAGCCAAGGCAGGTCTGGCAATCATTACAGGGGGTCGCACGACCGGTGTAACGAGTATTTTGTGGGATTTTTTTGGAATCCTAAAATGTTTCTTGGAGGGAGGATACACCTCTTCCTCCAAAGGTCGCTTGCTCGTCTCACCATGAGCCGGGGTCGGAGGAGGCAGTTTGTAGGCTTTTTGGTCATATCGGTTCACCTTTCGGAAATCCCCCAGGTTGAATCCGCTCTGAACGAGTTGAGGAAGAATAGTTTCGGGAATAATGTCCACCCCAAATACGGTCTTTTGCACTGTGAGTAAAATGTAATGAGTTCCTGCCGGGATGGGATACGCCGTATGGGGCTCCAACACTTTGCGATGATAGAGCATTTGGTCAAATGGCTCAAAACTCCTCCTATACAGATTGAGTTTGCTTTGATGCTTTAAACTGGAGGAGGGCAGTTCGTACATTAGCATGGGCACATGGGTTGTTTGGATCAAATGAATCTCTCCCGGTTTCACGGTGCGAAATCCAAAGGTAAAGCCAGTTTTTACGATAAACATGTTTTGGTGCATGAATCCCATCCGTTTGTCCGTATTCTTCAGCGGTCGATCGGGATTTCTCATTAAGCCTTGCGACACCTTATCCCACGTCATCTCATCGGGTTCAAAGGGATTTTGGATCCTCGCCGCCAACACGGCCCGCTTGAAATTGTCCATATACGATCGTCTGCAATGCCAACTATCGTTACAAAACATGACAAACACACGTTTCGTGGCCATCTCCTGATACAGGATGAATGCTTTGACCAGGCCCTGTCGAGCTGCATATTCCAACGTCTCGGTTTTCTCAGGTAAGGTCACTGGCACCACGGTGGTGGATAGGTGCTCTGGGAAGGCATCGATTGCGTCCATGCTGCTGGCGAGTCGAGAGACAACTGATTTGAAGCGTCCCAACGAGCTCTCCTTTTATACGTTTCAGACAGGATGTGGGCGGAGCTTGCAGTCACCAATCTTGCTCACGAATGAAAAATGGGATTGATGGGTTGATGCAAGATGGCGCACATGCCTTGCACGGCTACCCAACGATGACAATGTATTTCGTTACAAAAGGGACATTCCCCCCTGTTTCGTTCGTTGGCATTTAACAGCATCACAGGGATCCTTTTGAACGGACTGGCTGAGCTCCAACTCGCTTGAAATTCTTTAAATTTGAGCTTGGATTGATGATCCGTCACACAAATGGTACCGACATTGAGGTAATGCAAATATTTAAATAGTTCGTTGGGACATTGCCGATCCAAGGCATACGAGACGACACCGTTGGTGAGCGTGAATCCCTCATCTCGGAGACACAACACGGCCAAACCTTGGCTGTGAAAAAACACTTGAGCCGACACATGAGACGTGGGAATCAATCGATGGGCATACGGGGGTCGCCTGGGTCTAAAATCAGGTCTACGATAGGGTGGTCTGAAATCGGGTCTGCGATACAACCTAGGATCTCGGGGCCCATTCTCGTTTCGTCGAAAATCTCGTTGAATGATGGAAGCTACCTTTCTCACAGGTGAATCTGCCCGTCGCTTTGGTGAATTTGACCTTTGCCTTGGGGAATCCATCTTTCGCTTTGAGGAATCCATCTTTTTTACAGGTGAATTTGACCTTTGCCTTGGTGAATCCATCTTTCGCACAGGTGTAGCTATCTTATGCACAGGTGAAGCTACCTTCGAATAGGAGAGGAAACAATTGGTTCAGGTGCAACAGGTGATTCCACGGAATCAGAGGATTCTTGAAATTCCATTCGTTGTCGAGACTCAATGATTGTTCAGGTACCATAGGTGGTTCAGGTAAAGATTCATAAATCATGGAATCCTCTTGAGATGGCTCATGGGATGGAGAAGCCACTGGAGTGGGTGGTAAAGGTGAAACAGGTGCTGGTAAATTGAACATGTCAATCAAATCATCATACTCTGGAGAAGAATCCATTGTGAACGATTGAGTAGGATGAGACGCGTGCAGTATTTGTACTCGTCTCTCAAAAAATATTGAAAGCTTTAAAAAAAAAAATTTTTTTTTTTTTTTTAACGTTGGCAAGTTTTCGAATAAGGTTGGAAAACCTTTTGAACAAGGGTTCTCCAAACATGATCTAAAGTAGAATGATTACGAGAGAACGTTGGCAGGTCGTGGTAACCTTGGTACTCTTTTCCATCGCCATGGGTTAATCATTCTGAGCTTTCGTTGGCTCTGAATCATTCTTTTCAATATTTTATCTACGACCAATGTACTTTGCAATTTATTTTTCAATGTATTCATTTCTGTGTTTAACTCGTGTTCTTTGGCTTTCCACTCGTTTTCTTTGGTTTCCCATATTTTATTTTCAACTAATGTATTTTCCAATTTAAATTTTAATATCATTATTTCAGCGTTCAACTCATTTTCTTTTGTTTTCAACACGTCCTTTTCCTCTTTCAACAAGTCTCTTTCCTCTTTCAATATGTCTCTTTCCTCTTTAAATATGTCTCTTTCCCTTTGAATGAGGTCGCATTTCGCATTCATCTCGCTGAGTTTGGACCTTAACAAGACTTTTTGGTCCATGGCCCACTCTTGCTTTATCTTTTTAATTTCATTCATCATGTTTTGTTGTTTGCGGGACAATACATACATTTCGTCTCGGATCCGTTGAAACAAACATTCACCCCCCTGGTTTCCCTCCTTTAAATACAATTTTGTGTTACCGTAGAGCGTCACGTACAGAGGAGTCTCTTCCCCTGTCACCTGGTATTGGAAAGGAAACACGCAATTTAAAAATTTCCATCCCGTCACGTGAATTGGTACATTCCATTTCAAATGACCCCACCCGTCTGGTAAACATTTGGTCACCTTGTCCCAACTGGCCACATTTTTATTTCCAAGTTGTTCCAACAGTAATCTTTCTATTCCTCCTGGAAAAAGCGTACAGAGAAAGGCAATACTATGCGCGTGCAAGGGTCGATTCATGTGGAAATGGGACCATTGTTCCGGATTCATTAATTTTTCGGGAATTTTACCCCCGTCACACGACGATTTGGGTTGGCTCACGTACACAATGGTCCGAACCAAATGAAAGGCACTCTGAATCTTGACACATTTCTTGGCCCGACCAGCAGAGGGAAATTCATAGCGAACTTTACCCTTCCAAATCTCTTCAAACGCACTTTCTTGCTCACACGCCAAAATCATGTGTCGATGCTGTATTTTACCCCTCTCTGTCTCTAATCCATCGCAGAGACACCAAAAGGGTAAAATGACAAATTGATTCCGAATCATTTCCATTTCCTTACAAAACGTATCAAAAATGTTGTGTTTGACCATAATGTGAAACCATACCCAATCTCCTTTCAAGTAGCGCTGAATAATCCCCCACACATCTTTGCCCAAGCCATTGTCAAATTTTATTCCCTCTTCCCATAAGTCGGGTTTCTCAAAGATTGAATCATAAAAATTGTCCCTCAATCTGGGACGACCGTACATTTCACGAGGTATCGGTTGAAAGTACCTACACCCACATACTTCTGGCACCCTTTCCTCTTCTTCCGTCTCCTCCTCATCGTCCGAGAATACCCAGACATCTTTGGCTTCGTTTGCAAAACGTTTCAAGCACGATAAAACGTGATTTATGTGGTCGGGATGATTCTTTTCTCCATGATTCCAGTGTTTTTTCCAAAACAAAACACGCATTGCTTGCGAAAATTTAAGGAATGTTTCTCGGATGCATGTTTGTAATAAAAATGACCCAATGTCATTTGCTCATGACAGTTGGGGCAAACTACTGGAGTGCTTGAAAGTGTCTTGAGATGCCTAAAAAAGGTTCTGTCTGACATTTCAAAAGAATGTGTAACATCTCAAACGTCATGTAATACCTCAAGTGTCAACCCTTTATAGAACCACTAAAAAAAAAAAAAATTTTTTTTTTTTTTAGTGCTCTAAAATTTTGACATTTGAATGTTTACTTGCATCGAAAAGTTTTTGACATTTTAATTTTTCTTGCATCAAAAGTTTTTGACATTTTAATTTTTCTTGCATCAAAAAGTTTTTGACATTTTAATTTTTCCTTGCATCGAAAAGTTTTTGACATTTAATTTTTCCTTTTCCCCCTCATTCCATTTTTTGTTGGTTCCATTTCCCTCCTTTTGGGGTTTTTCGTTTACCCTCTTGGACCTTTCATTGAATCTGTCCGACGTTGATGGGTGTTGATTGTGAATTTCCAACAACCTAGGTCCTGGCGATGGACATTTGCCTTCCTTTACGCATTTTCTTACAACCTTCCCACCGTAGGGAGGGCAATGTTTCCCGTATGAGGTCCCTTTATGTGCCTTGACCCTATGATGTACACATTTCTCTTTCAAATTTTTAAAAAGGGGAGAGATGTTTATTTACCTACCCCTCTTTGTCGTAAGAGTACCTGTTTATCTGTGCAACTTTTGACATTGGTGCGAAGCGTTTATCTATCAAACCTCTGAAATGGGTGGGATCTGTCTAATCTATCTGACCTATGACATTGGAGGGACGCATTTATCTATCTGACCTATGACATTGGTGGGACCCCCTACATTCGTAAGACTCGTGAAAGGGAAGGGACACCCTCTCTTCGTATAGCCTAAGAAATGGAGGGTTGCATTTATCTGTAAAACATATGAAAAGGAGGGATATTTCTTACAAAAGGGTACCTATTCTTTCCAAATATTTAAAAAAAAGTACTTATATTCAAGTTTTTTACTTGTTTGAAACCGCGACATGAAACCGCGACGAAAAGAGCAGGTTATGATCTATGAAGTTAACATTATCTTTAGTATGTAATAAGTATAGTAATAAGTATGTAATAAGTATGTAGGGTAGGTAAGCTTTTTCTTTATTACTGGAAAATGCTGGTTTTTCTGGCTGATGGAGTGGCGAGTATGTGTGACGAGAATGCTTCTTGTTTCTTGCAGGGGGTGAACATCAAAAATCATTTCAACGGCAACAGGAAATTTCCACATCAAATCTTCCAACGTTGGTGAGAGGAGGGATGTTTCCATGTTTTCCTAACCCCCTTTGAGTTTCCCTCTTGGAGTTTTTCCGTTTGAGCGATGCCCTTGGAAGGAGACGTGGGGCCTCAGAAATGTCCCCCGTTGGATGGGATTCATTGGATAGACCTCTGATTTCCGAGGAGAGGCTTCCTTTCCATGATTCGTTCTTTGTACCCCCTTTAAACTGTTTCTTCAACATTCTTACTACACGGTTCCATTTTGTTTCCCTCTCGAGTTTTTTTACCTGAAAAGCACTCCACATGACCCTTTACAGGCCTTTTTACCTGTTGAAAACCCTCTCATTATAGTAGGTAGCTTAATAAGGAACCTTTTGTTTCCTAGTTCATAATGTATCAAATAATAAGGTGAGTGAAAGGATGAAAATGAAAAGAAGAAATGAATCAAAAATAAAAATAATTTAATAAAATACAGGTAAAATAAATAAAATACAGGTGAAATGAATAAAATACAGGTGAAATGAATGTTTCTTGCAAAACATAAAAAATCATTTCAATGGCAGATGGACAAATGATTCTCTCAACAGTTCCACATCAAACCTTCCAACGTTGGTGAGAGGAGGGACCCAAAAAAATGGAAAGGACGTGCTGAGCACATCCTTTCCATTTTTTTGGGTTTGACATTCAAAGTTCAAACAGTCTGCCTACACAGGGGGCAGGTGGGACTCTGGGTCCGCTCCAAACATGCTTTGTGAAACGTGTGTCTACATTCGGTCGTGAGGGGAAAATGCATGGGCTCCAGGCAAATGGGACATTTTTCAGGAACTCCAAACACGGGATCTGGGAAGGGAGCACTGTACAAAAGTTGCAGAGCCGTATGACCCAGCGTCACCCATTGTTCCAAATCCTGCGAGCCCCCATAAGACCAGGCCACGCTCGCCTTTCGGTACAGATCAGGTTTCATGCATTCTGTCCAAATGCCCCGAATGTAGGCGCCGTGACCCCTTTCGGCCATCTTGTGGAGCACAAGGTCCTTGGATTTGAAAGGTTCGACGGCAAAGAGAAAGGGGAGAGAGCGCAATTTTCCAGATTCCCCGAAGGACAGAGAACGTTGCACAAGGCATCCAGGTCGTGGAAATGGCGTCGAAAGGCCTGCACCGTCAACACCTCTGGAATGGGTAAAGCATTCAGACGATTCCGGAATTCTTTTAAAAAGGCAGCAAATTCCCCGAAATCGGGGGATGAATACTTGACGAGGCAGTGTGCAAACGCTAAATCGTCTCGCATCGTGAGGAATGAATGAGCTCTCTCGCCTCGAGTGCCTCGCTTTTATAGCAGGGAGAAGGCTTCTGATTGGTCGATGCAACTGATATGAAATTTCAAGGCTGGTAGGATTTAAAAAGGATTCATGAGTAACACTTTAATTCAACCTTGGCTTGAAAAGAGATTTATGCTGCTAAAAAATTATTTTTGAGAGTTTAAATTTTCGTAAGTATTCAATTCAATAGGTTCAACCTTGGCTGGAAAAGAGACTTGTGCTGCTAGCAAAGTATTATTTTTGAGAGAGGGTAGCGTCATTTTTTGCAAGTGTTTCATTCAACAGGTTCCAACCTTGGCATATTTATTGACCCAAAAAAATGGGAGAATGATTACTGGTCCCGAGCTATGCTCCTTTCCAGCAATCATTCTCCCATTTTTCTGGGGCTCAACACAATGTCTACCTTTAAAGGTCGGGTTCTCTCAATGGATTGGGTGCCCTGCAGAGAGGACAGGTGTTTTGCACGTCCAGATGTTGTAACAAGCACCGCATGTGGAACAGGTGCCCACAATGCGTTCTTTCTGGCCAGTGCATGGGACTCAGACAGATGGCACATGAATCTGGTACTTGGAACACGCTCTCGGGCCATTTCAATCCATAGCACCCATCCAACACTGCTTGAGCCAAGTGGGTCCAGGCGGTCAGGTGTTGGGGACCGTGTCTCCTCCACGCCTTGTAGGCCAAGTGATACAGCTTAGGTTTCGCCAAACTAGTCCAAAGGGCTTGTAGAAAGGCCCCTTTTCCTTTGGCAGCCTCCTCCTCCAAATAATCACTGTGCAGGTGGGCCGGTTCTGCATACACAACACATTCAAAGGTGGGCAGGTCACGGGGCTCGTAATCGGGCAACACCTTTTGCAGCAGTTCAGCAACGGTTACATCGTGGATGGACTCGACCGTTATGATGTCAGAGGGCATCATAGTCTGCAGGCACTTTCGAAAATTAATCATAAAGGTTATATAGTCCCCAAGATTAGCCTCCTGGTACTTAGCCAGATAGAGTGTAAAAGCTTTCTCGTCTTCCATGTCTCAGGAATAAATGAAGCAGAGAGCGTCTGAGCCCTGCTTTTATAGTCGAGAGAAGGAGGAAGTGGTTTCTGATTGGTCGATTGTTTTGATAAGGGTTCCCAAGGATGAAAGGAGGTCACCTTTCAAGAGGCAAAGATTTATGTCATCATCCAACCTTGGCATCTCATATAAACCAAAAAAAGGGGAGAATGGGCCAAAGCCCAAACTCCCCTTTTTTTGGTAGGAAAGAAAACAGACGCTTCATTACAATAAAAACAATTATTTATTGACATTCTTTACAGGATGGAGTTGAAGGATGAAACGACACATACCGGATTTCAACATAGGATGATGGTCGGGCACAAACAAAACAATGGTATGGGTTGGTTGAGTAGGGGTTTTTGGTTGGATGGCGAGTTTTTTATTGGGCAAGAAGGGTGGTTGTTCCAAGAGTCTCTTGCCAAGCTCCAGGTGGGAAGAATAGGCCTGGGTACTCTTGTTGCATCGAGTCATCAGAGGTGGAGTAGGCAGGCGTGATGTCACCTCGACATGGGCTCCAGTCATCAAAACAGAGGGATCCACCCTCTCCAAAGGTGTGACTGGTCTCTCGGGTAAGGATTCCACAAGTCTTTTAGCCGGTGGAGAGACACTTTTAGCAGGTGGAGAGCACTTTTAGCAGGTGGAGAGACACTTTTAGCAGGTGGAGAGACACTTTTAGCAGGTGGAGAGACACTTTTAGCAGGGGGTGTAGGAATTTTGTCAGCTGGTTGTTCAACAGGTGGAGAGGCACTTTCAACAAGTGGTGTATGAATTCTCTCAGGTGGAGAGGCACTTTCAACAAGTGGTGTAGGAATGTTCTCAGGTGGAGAGGCACTTTCAACAAGGGGTGTAGGAATGTTCTCAGGTGGAGAGGCACTTTCAGCTGTTGCACGTTCCTGAGAAGGCTTCCTTTTTACACCAGCCCTCAAAAACGCCATCTTCAAAGATGCCGTCTTGGAAGCGTTTTGGGATTGCATCTGACGCATGTCCTGCACCTTTTGGATAAAGTCTTGGATCCATTTCCTCACCAAGATGGAATCGGGGATGGGAGAGTGTTGAACTTGCAAGACGGGCGAGGTTTTGTAGCTTTCCACAAAGAGGTTGCCTGGATTCTCTACCAAAGCAAAGCCCATTTGGAGACTGGAGGCAAAACTCTCGGCCAACGACGAGAGTTCGGCCTCCAAAATGCTAAAGACGACATCGGGAGTCACGAGTTTAGACTTTTGAGTCATGATTGGATAGCGTTTGTAAGGCGGCAGCACATCCTTGCCTTGAATGACCAGGTTGTCGTAACGTTTGGCAAATTCGTACACTTTGGATCGACCCAAGAGAGATCCAACGTCGACCAGTCGAAAGTAGAGCTTGCCATCTCGTCCCACCATGGCAGCCAACGGATAGTGTTGATTGGGCAAAAGCAGTTTGAACCACATGTTGACTCGAGGAAACACTGAGCGTGTGTGAGGAGCAACGGAAGGCTGCGGAGCTTTTATACTCTCCATCAGGAAAAAAAATAAAATGTAGACAACGTTGTGTAATTTTATTTTACATCTTGACAAGGGTGTTGGAAATGTTTTCAATGCTTTACTGTACATTATGAGTTTATTAAGTATCTCCAACCACCATCTTTGATAAAGTGGTACATTCTTTGCCAGTGTTTGCTGTTTTCATCCGTCATGTGCATGGCTCGGGGTAAATAAACTTTTCCATTCTGTAAAATTTGCTCCACTCTCAATTCGGTGGGCTTGCGTACAACTCGTGTTCTTCAAACACCATCGAATCCAATAAATAGTGAATCGCACAATCATGGAGTGGTTCTTCTCCCGACCACACACTAAACAATCTCGTCGACAAAAGCTAGACTATGC
>BMAO01032249.1:0-12926 GCA_019973975.1 Trichonephila clavata | reverse complement strand
TATACAAATAAATAAAATTGAAGTGTCTGTTTGTAATTTCAAATTAGCAGCTTTTTACTTAATGCACTAAAAGTATATACGGTACTCATAACAAAAAAACCAATTTTTAAAATTTTTGTCTGTCTGTCTATCTGTCTGTCTATCTGTCTGTCTGTCTGTCTGTCTGTTTGTTCCGGCTAATCTCGGAAACGGCTGGTGCGATTTTAAAAATTCTTTCACTAATGGAAAGCTACATTAACGGGGAGTAACATAGGCTATATTTTATTCCCGTATTCTTACGGGAACGGAAACTATACGGGTGAACGTGAAACTGAATGCCAAGATGAACGCCAAATTGAACGCCAAGCTGAGCTAATGAAGTCGTTGTTTTGGTTACTGGCGACCGATGCTCTTTATGAGACATAACAGTGTTACGCGCACATCATAATTCGCTGACACGTGCCATAATTTTTTTTTATGATAGTTATCTCACTGTTCAGTTAAGTAGAGCATCGGCTGTTTCGGATGCACTTTTAAAATAATAAATCAAGGCCTCATAAGCAAAAAGCAATGCAAGAAACAAAAAATTGATAAGTTTTAATCCTTTCTCATTTTTTTATTTACATTTTTAGTCACATTTAAACAATAGTTATTATTTGCTTAATATTTATATTGTAATCGAAGAATAATAATTTTCAAGGTATCTTTCATTTTTCTACCTCTCTGTTTTTCTTAATTCAAATTGTTCTTAGTTTCTTAATTGTGAGTTTTTTTCATTTGTTATATTTAAGCTGTTTTAAACTTTAACAGCTGAAACTTCAGGTATAATAATTAGAAATCAATGTTAAACATTGTTAGGTTTTTAATTCATGAAAATATTTCAGATTTTGATAAATTACTCTTAGGTTATTTTATTTAGTTAACTGCGTAGGTAGTTGTTTCTAAAATAATTCAAATTGTTCTTAATTTCTTAATTGTGAGTTTTTTTAATTCGTTATATTTAAGCTGTTTTAAACTTTAACAGCTGAACTTCAAGTATAATAATTAGAAATCAATGTTAAACATTGTTAGGTTTTTATTCATGAAAATATTTCAGATTTTGATAAATTATTCTTAGGTTATTTTATTTAGTTAACTGCGTAGGTAGTTGTTTCTAAAATAATTCAAATTGTTCTTAATTTCTTAATTGTGAGTTTTTTAATTTGTTATATTTAAGCTGTTTTAAACTTTAACAGCTGAACTTTAAGTATAATAATTAGAAATCGATGTTAAACATTGTTAGGTTTTTATTCATGAAAATATTTCAGATTTTGATAAAAAAAAACATAGCATTTATGATGATGTTCACAATCTCAATATAAAAGAAGATTCGTGGTTGTGTGAAAGATCCATTTTAGCACCTATAAACGACCAGGTTACTGCGCTTAATCAGCGCATGTTAAATAAGCTTCCTGGTGAATCACAAACATACCTTTCCATCAATACAGTTTGCAATCCGGATGAAATGGTTAGTTATCCAACAGAATTTTTAAACAGTATAATTGTGCCTGGTCTACCTCCTCACAAGCTAGAACTTAAGATTGGCGTTCCCATCATACTACTCCGTAATTTAAACCCACCAAAACTTTGCAATGGTACTAGGTTGCGAGTAGTGTCATTGCAAAGAAACGTTATAGAAGGTCGTATAATATCCGGATGCGGAAAAGGTAACATAGTACTTATACCACGAATTCCCATAATACCATCGAATTTCCCGTTTGAATTCAAAAGACTACAAATCCCTGTAAGTGTCAGCTTTGCTATGACAATTAACAAGTCACAAGGGCAAACGTTAAGCAAAGTTGACATAGATTTAACTAAGAGTTGCTTTTCACATGGCCAACTATACGTGGCATGTTCACGTGCGAGGAATGCCACTGGAGTTTTTTTTTTTTAGCTCAAGAAAATCGTACACCAAATATTGTATATAAAGAGATTTTTCAATAAATTTAATACTGTGTATAGAGAGGATGTTCAATAAATTTATACGAAAAAAACCACACAAAATTAACAAAAAACAAAGAAAATAAAAAAAAATAAAACAATAAACACCAAAAAGCAGAAAGAGCACAAAAATATAAAAACAAAACATTGATTCACAAAGTAAAAAAATGACATTAAACTCTCTCTCTCTCTCTATATATATATATAGCGTGTATGTATTTCTTAACGTGGAATGCAGAAGTATTAAGTTTTCGTAAGATCTGTGAATTGAACAAAACACTTTTTTGTAAATTTCTACGTGAACGAAGTCGCGGGTAACAGCTAGTATATATATATAAATAAATTAAAAACCAAAAAATATTTTGAACATTGTTGCTCTGTAATTTTTTCTCAACTGAAGCTGTATATTCTAAATTGAAGAAGGGACTCGAAAATTGATATTTAAGTGAAATCTGCCCTTAAATTTACTTTAGGAACTAAAAAATTACTGTCAAATCAATAAATTAAAATTATTAATTAAAATGAATCCATATTAGCATAAATTCTTGAATGTATAATTATGAATAAAACAATATATAAGTAATGAGCAAAACAAAGTGAGTGAAAGTAGCGTCACACTGTTCAGCTACTCGAGAGCTTTTGACGACGGACCTCATAATTTTGAATCATGCTCATGTGACGAGGATGACAACTGAGTTGGCACTCCCTCTCTTAATTACAACACCAAACAAACGGGAGGACGTTTTAGCTCTCGACAGATTTAACGTGCATCACTCACCTACACGGGGGATCTTCAGCAGCACTAGGCTCGAACTCATGACATACCAGCCAGGAGTCAGTTACCTTGGCCACTAAGCTACCGCGACCACATAAGTAAAACAGAAGTAGTGCTAGTAGTAGAACGAAATACTATATATATATAAAGATAGGACAAACTTGGAAAATATGGGCCAAAACACTTAATTTATATACTGCACTAAAATACTTTCCATTTTTTTCGAAATCAAGATGTTTCAAAATTTAGAGTATGGTTTTTCTAATGGTATATATGAAAAAACCTTTTACTTTTGAAACTGTGTGTATAAAGAAGCTCCAAATCAAATTCTGCAATTGCCCATACTTGCCTAATATTTTAGGTAATATGGGCACAATTGCTGGAAACATGGATAGGTTGCATTATAAAAAAATAGAAGAGAAACCGTCACTTCTACATTTACTTTTTACAAAAAGAAATGCATTTATACACAAATTACATTTTTGGAAAATGATAAAAGGTGAAATTAAACTTTTTTTATTGGACAAATTGTATCACAAAAAAAAATCTCCAAGTTTTTATCTATAAATTAAAAATAATTAAAAGGTAAAAATAAGATAAATTATTAAATTAGTACAAACTTAAAGAAAAATAACATTTAATGAGGACTTTCACTTGTACCATACGCTATGTTCATTACAGTAGGAGTTCCTCTCTAACTCGACACATTCCTCATAGAACCAGGATGATCAACAGCCCCAACATTGCACACATCGCTGTCCTTGATTTTCATCATAACAGCACCACAAACAGGACAAATCCAGGATGCATTCTGTTTCTCTACGTTTTCTCCTCACACACCTTCTCTATAACCTCTGTTGGCAACTCTCTACTTCGTAAAAGTCAGTCCTTCTGCACTTGACAGCTTTCTTGCAACGTTCTTCCGTCTTCCACGATTTCCGCAGGTTGTTTTTAGTTTTTGAATTGGACTCATCTCCACCAGAAATGATGTTGCTGACTGCAAGAATTCAGTATTCACAGTAAATGAGCCATGCGCTGTTGTAACTTTGCCTAAGTTATTAAAAGGAGGAGGTATATGAAAGGAGGAGGAAATCAAAGGACGTGTAGGACAAGGGGATGGGCCCGGAGTAGGGTCGGAAAATATTACTTATTCAAATTTCGGTACTGCCCATATTATCCTTACTCTTACTGCCCAAATTGCTCTCTAGTGACATTATTCAATAGTTGGCATTACTGCTGTAGAAGGGAGAAAGAACGAAATCACGAACATTTCCGCCTATGGATACTAAGCTTACATAAGATTGCAGGCATTTATAGATTTTATGTAAAACTAATTAATTTTTCATGTTAAATACTAAGCAAGATAACTAAAATGTAACAAAAATCCAAATTTGAAGTATTAGATAGTTGTACTTACATTAGAAATGGTATGTTTGCATTTCTGTTTGAGCCGCACAGCAATGCAAACAAATCACACAGTCGCCATGACACTTGAGCATCACCAATGCAGCAGTGGGGATGTACCAAGTTAAAACTATAACGTGTAATACGTATGTTTGCTTAAATGCACCCATATTACTTATGAGCCATATTTACCAAGTTTAGGAAGTAAAGGAACTTTTATCATTAGCAAAGAAAAATTTTATTGAACTAGGAAATAATTAAAAATACTTAAAGAAATGGGGCGTATCACATCATTATTGGAATTGTATGTAAATGTTTTCCGGTTTTATTATTTTAAAACTATTTTTTTATTCATATTTTAAATACAGTATACTTATCAAGTCTGGTTTTCAATGATATACCATCTTGTAGAAGATTTCACACAGATCTCGTTATCAAATAAGTAAAAAAAATTTGAATTGATTTCATTTTTTTATTTTTTTTATTAATGTCATACTGAAGGAACGCGAGGATTATTGGTGATGGTCTTCATAATTTTGAATCTCTGTCAAATGACGAAAAAAAGGTACCTAGCTTCCCCCTCTCTCCTAACTTACCGCGCCAAAGAAAGGCATCTGAGCCACGGCATGTTTAACGCGCGTCAGCCGCTCTACACAGAGGGTCTTCAGTGGCACCAAGACTCAAACTCATATAGTTCACCATCTACAAATTCGTGACAGAAAATTTTTGAATCAATATCGCGGTGGAGCAATACGAAAGCTATAGATGAACGATCGCATAATTGTTAACAAAGTTAATTGCCATGGAAACTACACCTAATGAAATGCCTCTTATCTCTAACCCCTGCCCCACACCACGAAACAATTTTGGAAATTAGTGTCCCATTTAAAATGTAGCAGCATTGCACTGCATACTGCACTATGGTGTTTCTCTTTTTATATACAGTGGACCCCAAAAGTGTTCATACACTTGCAATTTCCTATAAAATTTAATGTTTTCGACTAATAAAAATTAATATATTGTAATTGTAATTTTTTTATATCTGCTACTTGTTCTTAATAGAATAACATAATAATTTTTTTTTAAAAATGATATAACTATTATTTTTAAAAATTAATACTCAAAAAGCTACTGAAAAATTACGCCACATAAGTCTTCGTACACTTAACAAAAATACAACATAGCTTTAAATATTGTATTTATTTCTTAATTTAGTACTTAGTAGGATATTTTTTAGTGTTCACAACAACTTTTAAACGTTTTGGTATAGTTTTAATTAGTTTTTGGTAATTTCTGCATCGATTTTCCTCCATGCTTTTGTGATTATTGATTTCTTCCCATTATGTGTTTATATGTCATGTTTTCTTTCTTTTTCAAATCAAATTCTCATCAAATATGTTCTACTGGGTTAAATAAACTGATTGAGGAGGTGTTTTAAGAATTTTGGAACTGTTATAGAGACGCTAGCGACGTACACTGAGAGCAGTGCGCTTGGCAGCATTATTTTGTTAAAAAATGAAGTCGTTTCCAATATCAAAATTTTGGGCGCGTGATTTAAAATTTCTCTTTAAAATATTTAAATAGAGCTCATGATTCTCAATACCATCAAAAATTACCAACTTACCTAATTTCGAGGCCGATTTACACCACCACGCAAGAACGCTTCCACCTCCAAGGTTCATTGATCCAAATAGATTCTAGGGATTAAGTTTCAGAAAATTCAAAATTGACAGCAAATTGATTGGGATGACAAAAAATTCAACATTTTTGGTTCTAATAGGCATATAGTAGTTTGTAAATGAAAAAATGAGGAATTTAAGCCCATGAATTTATGTGGAACAAGAACACCTCTATGCTTCAGCGTGAAGGTGGGTTCTAGCGCGGGGATGTGAATCGGGCTCAAAATTAGGTGATTTCGTAATTTTTGATGGTATTGAGAATCATGAGCTTTATTTAAATATTTTAAAGGGAAATTTTAAATTATCCGCCGAAAATTTGAATATTGGAGACGACTTCATTTTCTAACAAGATAATGACGCCAAACGCACTGCTCTCAATGTATGCCGCTGGTGTCTCTATAACTGTCCCAAAATTCTTAAAACACCTCCTCAATCAGTTTATTTAGCCCAATAGAACATATCTGGTGAGAATTTGATTTAAAAATTAAAGAAAACATGACATATAAACACATAATGGGAAGAAATCAATATTCACAGAAGCATGAAGGAAAATCGATGCAGAAATTACAAAACACTAATTAAATCTATACCTAGACGTTTAAAAGTTGTTGTGAATACTAAAAAATATCCTACTAAGTACTAAATTAAGAAATACAATATTGAAAGCTATGTTGGATTTTTGTTAAGTGTACGAAGACTTTTGTGGCGTAATTTTTCAGTAGCTTTTTGATTATTTTTAAAGATAATAGTTATACTATTTTAAAAATATTAACTATGTCATTCCATTAAGAAAAAGTTGCAGATATCATGAAAAAATTACAGTTTCAATAAATTAATTTTTATTAGTTGAAAATATTTAATTTTTTAGGAATTGGCAAGTGTACGAACACTTTCGTGGTCCTCTGTATATGTATATATACCCTCATATACATTTTAGTCTGAGTCATTGCCATAGATAAAAAAGGGTAAAGTTATTTGTCTTTTTTTGTCGCATTATATTTTTTTATTTCTTGGCGTTTTTTTTAATATTAAAAGGATTTGTCGATTTACGGAATTTATTTCCACGTCACAAAATGATTTTTAATGCTTGCCGTCATTTTGTTATTTCTCACACTTCATTGTTTTAGAAATCGTTCATCAAGGTCAATAATTTTAATAGATATATGATTAATTTTATAACAACGTGTAGTTATCTTGTTGAGTCTGCAGTTGACCCTGATCTAAATCATGGGAAATAACAGATATAATAATCATAATTAAGAGATACTCTTTTTCTTCTGGACAAATAATAACCAGAAGAAATTGACCAAAATATAGTTCAGCAATTAATCTGATTTTTATAGTATAGTTAAGATATAAAAAAGATCATATATTATTCAGAATAAAATTATAAATAAATCGAAATTATAGGAATGTCCTCAAGCTTTTTTGCTTAACACTCCGGCCTTGTTAGATAAATTGGGTGAAAACATTACAACTTAGCCAAATATAAATATACACATACATCTGGCTTTATTTAACCATCCGTTTATGATAAATACTAAATCAAAAGCGATTATTTCTTTCTATCAATAAATCAACATTTAATCAATTTTACTCCATAAAAATTCGAGAAAACAATATTTTATCTCTATCTTTCATTTACTTCGAACAGTTTTCTACAATACAGTATTAGTTTTTTTAAAAAAATATTTGAGAGAGAATTTATATGTACAATTATATTAACATTAAAAACTGAAAAGAATTGATTGATTATTGACGGTTTAATGAAATTAAAACTTTGAGGCAATCTTTAGTTTACAGTGACTTTTATGCATTAACTCAAATCAAACAATAACAAGAGACTAATGGATGTCTAGGTAGTGAATTTCTTTTCAGAAGTTTAGTTGTCAGCCACAGATAGGTAGTTTAAAACAAATGCGCTAATTTCCCCAAAGCTAAATTGAACATTAAAGGGTAGCACGTCCCAACTTGGAACTACTAGTTGAGTTCTCTTCAAAAAGCAAATTTGTTTTTTAAAGTCTAAATCACTGCACTAACAAATCACAACTAATGATACAAACAACTTGGGCGCATGCGCTAAATAGTTACGCCATCTCACCTAGAGATTAGCAGTGACGTCAACGGAAAATATCTCACTCGTCGCCAAATACACAACAGGGCTGGTAGAATAACTTTCTCCAAATACCGTTCAGCAAGTCCTTCTTCTGAAAGAAGGCCTTCTTTAGGTGAGAGATGCCCTTCTACATCACAAATCAAAATTATCATTGACAAGAACAAATGTATGTAATTAACTGGTCTGAATAAAAATTATTTTTCAGCTGAGTTGTCTAAGGCGCACAGAGCAGCAGATACATAGTTCAAATTACATGTTCCAAAACAACAAACACGAAAATATTGGACCCTAAATCTCGTGCCTTATTCAAGAGAAAATTATGTTGAAAATTAGCATATGAGTAAGAAGCAAGGAAAACACATCTGAAGAATATATCATAATTTTACTTCTTTTTTTTTCTTTGGCCGTAGAAGCCGAGAGGTCACGGTTGCAAACTCGTGACCGGCGTTGTTAAATCGCAAGCTCGAAACGTAGTGCTTCTGAAGACCCGCCGTTCAGAGGGGCTGATGCTTGTTAAATCTGTCGAGGCTCGAAGTCCACACGAAAAAAAAAGTCCGGCGTGATAATTTGGATAGGGGTTACCAGATCTGGTGTCGTTCTGGTCACTTGTCCGTCCATCGCGATTAGTTCTCTAGTTGCTTCATAGTGCGATGTAAATTAAAATCTTACAAATCAAGTTTTTATTCCTCTCAATCAGTATTTTTAATGAGTTTAATTTTTATTTGACGTTTTCCTGGTTGTCTAATTTTTGTTCAAAAGCAAGGTCTGCACCTGAGGTCTGCAAATGAGGTCGACACCTGTTAACCCTCCACTCTCCACAACCAACGCCACGTCAACTTCTATGTTATTTTAGGAATGCGCATTAAGTATAACCTCCAGAATATTTTCTTAAGAACATTTATAAACCTCATGCACCACACAATGTAAAACACGGGGACTTACAACACAAAGAAAAGAAGGAAGGATTACAACACAGACATCCATGCCTTCTCCGAAATTCGAACCCAGGCACTAACCACTATACCGGATGGGTGGCACCCTCAAGAGTTTGAGGTGCTTTAATGTAAATTTCAGTTTAAAAAGTATTAAAATTTCAGCATGCATTTAGTAAAAAACTTGAAAACTAAGGCTGCAGGGAATCTACCAAATAAAGATTTTCTGCTCTCGAAAAATAAAACAAATATTATATATAGAGAGACGAACATATCGAAACTGTAAAAAGAACAAATGACATCTCACGGACAAAATAATGATTACTAAAAAGGTGATCGTATTCTCTATAATGGAGCGTTTAAAATCCAAATTTGCTTTTGATTTTGATCTGTTAACGTTGCCCTCTAAGGCAATGGGTGATGGCGTCGTGATTTTAAATCTCGGTGAAGTGATGAGGACGACACCTGAGCTAGTACATCACTTTCCAAACTTCCAATTAAAATCCGGTTTTTGAATTCATATAGTATGTAAAGAGTGTTCTGACAAACAAAATCACAAAGTAGGGATAATAGTATCGGGAAAAAAAACCAAAGCATTCTTCAGTAAATATGGACAGAACAAGGAAAGCAATGCAGACTGCACATTAGGGCAAAATATGTTGCTAAAATAATCCCTGATGTCTTAAAGTCCGTGAGAAGTCTGACAAAACACTGATAAGCTTTAATGAAATGAATTTTTATTATTTGTATATACAACGTCATTTCACACCTGAGTAAACATTGTTACAGAGTTTTCATAACCTCTCTATGGCATATTTAAAATAACGTAATTGTAATTAAAATGGACTGTTTACTAAAACTGCATATAATGGATTAGGATATCGTCTTATTCTTTGGACTATGCAATAAGTTAACCTTTCGCGCGATTGCATATTACAATTCATAAATATATGTTTTCATCAAATTATAAATTACACATTGGAAAAATACAATTCATAGCCTCGGAAAAAGAGAGAGAGAGAGGCCATAATAAAAAGCCACATCGGCGATTTCGTTTTGGAATTATACTAATTAACTTCTTACTCTCAAGAGCTCACCTTATTGCTCCAAAAATAATGAATAAGAAATATAATGAGAGAGATAATAGCATAAGTGGCTCCCAAAAGTAATACTTCACTTTTAAATTTCAGTTAAAAAGGTATAAAAAAGACAAAATCAAAAGATAAAAGTGACCTATAAAATAATCAAACACTTTAAGAAAATCTCAAATTGGAAATATTCACACCTTAAGGTAACAGAACACCTTCGAAGAAAATTTTTTGAATTAACCTGAATTTTGCCTGTTAATGCATATTTTATGACCTTATGGGTCTTTAAAATCAGAAAAACACCCAAGTAAAGTCTTATTAGTGCACATTTTTTCTGTGAAAGGGGTATTTTATGAAAAAATAAGCAAAAATAAGACTTTACGCAAAACATGATAACTGAAAATAAAATAAATATATTGACATTTTGTAAATTGAATAATATAGCATACAACCTTATCTAGGGAATAGACACTTATTTTGGTAATATAACCATTACGTGAGAAGCTATTGTGTTTCGAGCTTCTTAACGTTGAAATTTTCTTTAAAAGCTATTGTAATTTTCACTTTATTGCTGTATAAAAAAATGTCTACTCAACATAAAATCTTAAGAGAGGTCTATTCCCTGTATTAGTATTTAAAAAACATATATATAAAATTTTTATTTCATCCAAGCATAACTTTTTGAGATATTGTGTTTTGCGGTAAGAAAAAATGTAAAAAAACTCATTTTGAGAAAACGACAAAAATAACATTAAACTAATCTGATTACAAGAAAAACACTTACTTTCTTATTAAAATGCACCAGATTTATAATTCTCTCCATCTTTAACTTCTAAAACAATATTTTTTTTCTTTTTAAGGGCTCTTAAAATTTTCCTATGTTTCTTTGTTTTGGGGTCTGCGTTATGAATCGATTCACGGATTCTGCATTTATCTAAATGTTTATATCCCCGTAAGGTAAACACCCCAGGATTTTCAATATTCATCTTATTAAAAACTTTGAGGCACCATTTAATCCCTCATTGAAATGTATAACAGCATCATACGACCCAAATTTAATTGTTTTGAGCGAAACAAATACTTCTTTCGGAACTTTTTGCCAGACTATTCCGTTAAAACACTCATTTGCATTTTGCGTGCGTCCATGTAAGCACTTACTTAATATCTGTTTGTCGCATAGTTCTAAATATACTGGTTTAATTTTATTTAAAACATCATTTGATAAACCAGCATATTTTGTGGTACATTTTGTTCCATTTGCCACCCCCCGCTGAAAATAACACCAGCTGTCTTTCCCTATTGGGCACTGACCATGCATCGGTTTCTTATCACTTGATGCACAGTGATATAACGCAGCAATTACATTTTGCTGCATGGCATTTAAGTTACCGACATTACTGCGTACAGCAATTCCGTAGTAATTTTGAAGTCGGTCGATAAAATTATCAGTTAATTTGCCTTTACCAGACAGTCCTTTAGTTTTTGTTTTTAGCTTTCTTAGACGCGAGCCCACTCTCTTTTGTACATGGCCAATGCACTCAAACTTTGTCACACTGTTCATTCCATAAGTGTCTTTCACACTCATGAAAGCTTTTGAGTCACCATCCCATAATATTGCGTGTATTGAAGTCTGCGGTTTTTTTTCTGAACGAAGAAATATTCGTGAAGCCCCCACAATTTCCATTTTTGACGAAGATCCCGTGAAGTTACACTGACATATGTGGTCGGCTTTTGACGACTCATATTCAGAGTTTCTTGGCATAGTCTGAAGTCTCTTACATGTAGGACAGTAGGACGACATAACTTCTACGTCTAACACCTTACCAGTATCAACTGATATTGCAGCAACACAACCATTCATAGACGTATAGCCTCTACGCTGCCATGTGCCATCCACAGATATGCCACATTTTACAAAATCAGATGAAAAATTTTTTTTATATCCACAATTTCAGTAGCAGCTTTTTTCATGGATTCCTCAGCTACTTCCTGAACCACTTTTAAAAGCTTTGCTTCCTGATTTTTGAAAGCAGTTTTTGTCTCAGTCGAGGCAAATTTAATGTTGAGCATAATTTAAATGCACCAGCAAAACCCTTGCCTATCTGCCGCATACCATATACTAGCCTGGTATTTATGACTGGTGCATTTACAACTTTTTTTGATGAAGCAAATGCAAAGAAAAAGTCACAGCATTTACATTTTAGTGTAAAATGAGAGCATAATCCATACATGGAATCCTCAAAAAGCTCTACTTTTTCAGCAAAACATTTTGGGCAGCAAAGTTGAGAAAATGCATCCACAATAAGCTCAAGATCAATGATTCTGTTACCAAACAGAGGACCAGGCATTTCTTCTGCAGTTGACATACTCTCATTTCCCAATTTTGAAGAACTAGCAGTGCATTCAGGAACAGGTGTTGAATTGCTGTTATTTTCGGAAATTTTTGTGTATTTATTTCCAAAAAATTGTCTCTTACGCTTTCTAGCAATACTTTTAACCATTTTCAAGCAAAAATAAAACAGAATAGAATTATTTTTTAACTTTCTACGCTGTCGATTCTTTCAGTATGAAAATCAAACATATATGTAAACAAAGTCACTAAACAACAAATTTGATGCCAGATTTCCTACATAAAAAGGAAAAATGTATTTCCAAATACATTTTATATTTATTCTCAAATATTCTATTTTAATTTCTGACAAAATATTTGTATATTAATTTTCATATTTCATGTCATATACCATGAAAGAGAAACGTAAACAAACAATTTGGGCCACTTCCGGTTAGCAGAAAGGCATTTCCGGTCAGAGAAATTCATGATCAAGTAATATTAAAAAAGCTGTAACTTGGCTTCTAATTAAGCTAGAAACAAAATTTTTACAGATTTAGAAAGATAAAAGATTGAATTTTAATATTTGATCAAAAACGAAAAATCGATATTTTGACCGAAAATTGAGTTTTAAAGGTGTT